>JAGDQP010058693.1:0-12512 GCA_022664845.1 Lepisma saccharinum
TTTTGCCATAAACTCTTGTTCCTGTATAACATGCTTCTGGCAGTGCTAACGTTTTCTGACGTGAAGAACTTGGCTCATGCACTGCCGTGCATGTTGATATATCTTTAAATCTATTAAATGAAAAGTCACCAACAACAAATTCATTATACATATGTCCAAGTTCGTGTTATCGTGACGAAATATACATAAGAAGTTTGCATTATCTCTAATAAGTTGCTTCGGGACTTTACTATATGTTTGTGCTAAGTAAAAACAATCCATTCCTTTATGCCTACCCTGTGTGAAGTAGTTCTGCACCTCATTCTGATCCTATAATATATAGTCATCAAATATAATTACAGGAGTTTGTTTGCATTCATCTAACTTTAAAACAGAAGGTTTGAATGTAGCCAATTGAAAATAAAATCTTTTTTGAATACCATTATAAATGTGTTGCAGTTGTTGATACTTGGGTTGTTCTAAGGTTTTAGAGAATAGATACAAGTGTATCCCTCCCCAGTAATGCCAATTCGGAGCTAGAATGCAATTATCACTGACTAGTTTTGTTTTCTCACATCCTGATGAACCTATTATTAAGCAACGAATATTATTAGGAAGAAATTCACCATTCAACCTATCATAATCATTAGGAACCGAAAGTCGTATCTTGACACTCCACATCCAGTTACTGTTGGAAAACTATTTATATAATATTAAAAAAATATTATAGTTTGGAGATCGATCCAAGAGTTATGCTCTGAAGATAAATCCCACCAGTTAACAAATGCTTTGCTTTTAGTTCTACTCATAATCTTTCCAATTAGATATGCATGTGGGTGTTTGGTCTTCATGAGTTCTTACTCATAGAAACGACCCTTAATGATCTCATTCCGCTCATCTTTTAAGTGATATGTAGGTGGATCAGTCTTAAAAATATTTCTGTGCTCCATTTGCGAGTGAACCCTCTTTCAAACTTATTTTTAAATTTACTAATTCGAACATAGTTTTCTACTCTATATTTCGCCTTGGATGATGGTATATATTTCTTGCTGTAGACTTGATATTAATATCTGCTTATTTTATTTCTTCACGGTATCAATTGGTTTCGTTTGAACTGTTCTATGTTTTGTATTATTATACGTTTTCATCAGTGCTTGTAATATATTGTACCATTTGTAATTACCTTGCAGTGTGAACGGCTTCCACATCAAATTACGTAGTGTTCGATTGAAGCGTTCAATAGTACTAGCCTTCTTATCACTATGAAGAGTAATGCATCATACCTTGTTCCTTCCTTAAGTTAATAAACTTTCTATTATAGAACTCGCTACCACGATCTGTTTGCAAGAGCTTTGGTGCTTGTCTAGTTGTTTTGAGTATTGTTTCAAACGCGTGTGTAACTTTTTCCCTGTTTTGTTTTTAACTGTTACTGCCAACCCATACTTGCTAAAGTGTCAATAGTGGTTTGAAGATAAGAGTAGACCATATTTAATTTGGCTTAGCCTTTCAAGTTTTCAGAGTTCATTTCAACCAAATCTGCCTGCCATAAATCAAGTATACCCTTTGTTACAACAGGTATTCGTTTATAATTTCGTTTCGCGGGCTTATGCAGTTGTTCTACAATTTGTAATCTACTATTCATTCTAACTATTTAAGGTCGAGAAACCAATTGCGCAATAAATATCATATGAATAGAAATGGGGAACTCAGCGAGCGAAAAATTATCCGATCGAACCATAAGAACATCGCCTTCTACAACATCAAACTCTTGAAGTACAATTTAATCTTCTGATGGTGCATCTGGAACTCGACAACCTTCATGTATACCTAATGATAGATTCCCACACTTTTGTCCACCGCTCACTGAATATATATCAACAATTGGGATCTCTTTATTATTATTCTTATGCCAATGGAAACCTCTAATTTTGAGCTTCCCAACGAAAGGAATTTCGAAATAGGGTGTATTCATATCAAAGAAATATACCTTACCTCTAACATTGCCACACGTAAAGTCAAGTTCCTTATTAGGTATTGAATATATTTTAAAGAACTAAACACTATGTAAATTATATATTGATATTAACATTTCATTAGATTTAGTATATATAGCCCTATACACATCACTTTTCAATGCATCTTCTATGTCTTTCAGCTTTGCTAAATATCATCCTTAATCTCATCGTTATTAAAATTGAAGTCTGTGATGGTTATAAAGTTTTAATACTCTCTTGCACCTCCCAAAGCTGAGTAAAATAGGGCATTAGAGCTATTGAAGCTTCTCCATTGCGAAATTCGTTACTTTGTGTGTAAGTTAAGGTTATTAGTCACAGAAGTATAATATGTTTCTAGATCACTAATCTCTTACTGAATATCAGTAATTAGAGTGTTATGTATTAGTGTGGGATCCTCTAAACCTTTCAACATATAATTTAATCCTTTAACTATTTCATTAACACCATGAACAGAAATGAATGTTGAATGTTCTTGTATCGCTTCTTTAACTTCATTTTGAATACTCGTCAACACTTCTTGTATACCGGAAAGATCTTCTAACGTTGGAAGAAATGATATACTGGTTTCAAGGTTTTGCAATTGAACCTTAATATTTTCTATCACTTCAGGGACTCTCTGTTCGATTACGTTTTGAATATTACTTATTGTCTGTCTTATCGTGTCTACTTCTTGCGAAATTGGGACTGTATTAATAGTTTCGATTTTAATTTATTTTGATTTGTAGCTAAATCATTTAAAGATTTGCGTATGCTCTCGATGTCAGATTGCTTCTGTGTGTTCATTTGAAATTCTACTAAATCACTTTGAACAGTGCTCACAACATGCTGAAGATTGATTAAATCTGTAGGAATATTAAAACCCTCTAACTTTTTATTTAACTATGCGAGTGCTTCCTGTAAACTAGTTAATTCACTGGGGAGATTATTCACAATATTCTGTTGATTCTTTAGCTCAATTTGAATATTTGTAAGCTCTGAGATGTTATTAATTATTGTTTCCAACTCCCCAAGCTTTCCACTAATTTCCGCTACATTGGTTAGATCGTCACGGAGTTTATTTGATTCATCAGTAATGGTTTTAAGTTCATTTTGTAGCTTCGATATAACTTCTTGCATTCTTTGAAGATCTTCTTGGCAAGGATTTTTCTGAAGTGCATTTTCTAATGTGTACACTGCTGTTTGTAGATTGTTAAATGTGTTTTGTAGTTCCGTAAGCTTTGTTTTCAGATCATAGAATAAATCTTGTGCAGCAGTGTTTGAAATGAATTGATTATTTATTAGTTGTACTTCATTTTGAATCGTCGTTATGATATTTTGAACTTCAGTCAAATCATTTTTGTTCACCAGCTGTGAATACATAAAAATAACACTCTTCATCTCATTATCAAGCTTTTGAAGTAAATCGAGTATATGTTGCTGAGCTTATGTGATTTCTGTTTGATATTTGAATATAACGTGATTCGTAATGTATTGATTTCACCCTTTATTACTTTAATCCTTTGATCTAGTACTGTCAATTGATTTTCATTAAAATTTGAAGGAGCATCGGATAACGTTTCATTCTCATGCTATTTATATCGCGGGTATCCAAATAAATCTGTTGGCATCTTCAAATAAACTATATATAATACAAGGGAACCAAAAAGTGTTTTAATTTGACATTAATCATGCGCACACTTGATTGTTTTACAGTCAGGATTACAGGACTACAGCCAGGTAAAGTTAAACTCTTAAAGTTTAACTTTCTTATAGCATAGAAATAACACACGTGCATTTCAAGCGATTGGTTAAATCTAACCATCTACCCATCGATCTTCAGTAATATAAATATGAAGCTCACACACACACACAGTAGTCGTCCTTATCAGAGAAAAGGAGGTATCGTTTTATATGGAGGAGAATTAATAGTGCCTCGTCAGCTTGTGTATGATTTTAAAGTCGCTGCATACGTCATACATTCGGTGAACGTCAACATTGCCAGGTTTCCAGAATCGTTTGACAGATGTGAACATTGTCCTATAAAAATTTTCATTGGGTATCATCATCATCAACGTGAAACGACACACAGATATATGTTTAAGTATATGGAGAAAGATTTCTATAAGTTAATGAATAACGCAATAGATTATACATTTTAGATACATATACAAGCCCCGTTTGTGTATTACATCAAGACTTAAAAGCTTAAGGAGAAGCAGATCAGATCAGAGAAACATTAAATTTATGTGCATTGATCGCATGCTGTACCATGCTCTAGTCGATAATGACCCCAGGGCAGTGTATGTCTTACAATCTAATATACACCGTTTTTCATCATGAGAATCAAGGGCTACTTTATTTACTTTTCAGTGAATATATCATGTTTCTCTGACCTGATTTGCCTCTGGTGTCTTCTTTGCATCTCCTCTGTATGTAACCAGTGCTTAAATTGATAAATGTAATATTTTGTTCCACAACGTCTTTCCATATGACCTTGATTCTCTTTCTACTCTCATTTGAATCTTGCAGAATATAGATATAATTTAGCAAGCAATCCAACAAACTCGCTAAAAGCAACACCGTTATATTCATCTTTCAGCTTCCACAATTTCGTTTTATTTATTGCAGGATCTTATATGTATTGGGCTGCGGGTAATTACTAGTATCAAAATATTCAATCATTTCTTTTGTCTTTATAAAATTCACTTGTGTTGATGTAGTATACGAACGAGTCCGTATCCTTATACACAATACATATATTTTCTTTATACCGTGGATTCATGATTTCGTAATGAAACCGATATATTATCAATTTGGATAGGTCCAGCACTGCTGCTCTTACATAGTTAACTTTATTTTATTTAATATATTTTTTGAACATATGGCATAAAACTACACTTTCATCGTAGATCACACGTGATTTAAAACGCGGTAACGCTACAAGCTTTTTACGCTGTTTCTCATCCGTTACAAGCCTTACATCAATTCTGTTTCTCACGTTCCCGATCGACTTTCCATATATCGGGTTATTCATTAACTTATAGACATCTTTCTCAAAATTGGTAAGAGCAGCAGTGTGATGTGACGTATTGCTATTAATATATGCCTCAAGGCTGCGGATTGACTGAACCATAAGACTTTATGAACACAAGTAAGCTGCAAACCCTGTTGTAAATGAAACTATAAGAGACGATAATAAACTATGTAATTTTGCTTATTATTTGGTGTCAGTAATAGCTTTTTGCATGTAGCTCCTGGATGAATTTCATTTGTAGGAGCCATAGGAAGGTCTTGATGTGCATCATGCAGCTCTTCTGGATAGTGTAAATCTACTTCTGCGAAGAAACCGATGTCACTGTTTACTTTGTACGCCAATATCTTCTGTGTGCCATTCCACGTTGATGGGAACGGCTCCCAATGAAAATTGCCATAGGGTAAAGCTTTTGTCATGGCAGATCCGTGAAAAATATTCATGTCTAGATACATTATGTTCTTCATCAGGTTTATAGTCGTTAGGTACATAGGGATTATTTGCCTTGACATTGTTCTAAAAATTGTACAATATGGTAGCGATGTAAGCACTTTCGGCATGATGTATGCTCATCACCACACATACAATCTTGCTACCAATAATCCAGGTCCCAACTATCTAGTTAATACTAGCAAACAGTACTGGAATAAAGCCAACAAGAATTTTAAATAAAGGGGTACGTAGTGGACTCTGCCCTCCAAACAAATAAGCTAGTAATTAAATAATCATTACGTAATGCAGGGAAACTAGTTAGCAGCAAAACTCATACCATTTGAAAAATAGTCATGCAGCTTTCTTTTCCATTATTTTATTGGGCGTAAATTCATACATATGTTGCTGGCCCAAATCGGGTACAGTTACTCTCATATACACTTCCACAAATAATACTATACTACACATGCAATATATAACTTAAAGAATACTACTCATTACAAAATGCATCCTCTTATCCATACGTAGCATGGGCATTCAAATTGTTTAATATTTAACATTACTTCTTTCAAGAGCAACATCTATATTGATTTGTTTACTTTTAGAATACACAGGCTATTGCCCAATCTGTTTCTCTTCTTCTTTACGCAAATATCCAAATGTCTATCCTTGATTAACATTGATTTAAATACACAACTTCGTTCACAAGCAAAGAATAATTTTGAAAAATACTTTTATAAATTTTCAAATAATACCGTGGTTGATAAAAACATGTAAAACATAAGGAAGATAGTAGATATAAGACTTGCACATAATAAAAATATAGTGGAAAAAGTAATAGCCAAACCTACTTTTAATGACAGAACAATATTCTCTCAAATATCAGCCATTCATATGTATAAAACAAAAAGATACATTTAACACACCTATTTAATTTGGATTGTCTGTTTTGAAATGATTTAAATTTTAATGTTTTAAAGAAAAAGAATGGAAATAAAGTAATATAGTTAATGAGTGATACCAATTCTGTCATAGCACATATTCCAACAGAAGATACATATATGAAGAAATTAAAAATATGTATGAGCATTTAAACACATCTGCTTATGGAGAAAATAACATATATCGTTTGAAGTTCGTCAGTAAAATGTATTGGTTAAATTTAAAGATGAAATGAAAGGTGCTCATAGAGAAAGTTGAAGATCTTAAATTAAAAGCGTATGCTACTAAAACACAAGGAGATAGGGATGAAGAAGAAGATCCAAATATATATAAAGAAATAGTAATTAAGAAAAGCGAAAGGAATAAAATCAAATATTGTTAAAACAAAAAATAACTTTCACAAATTATGTTTTAGGAGATAAAGAGTTGTACACAATACGTAATACAATCCGAGATAAAAAGCATAAGGTGTTCTCAGTAGAAGAAAATTAATGAGCATTGAGTCCTTATGATGATAAAAGATATGTATTAGAAAACAGAATATATACTCTATCTTGGGGACATTACAAAATGGATTTAAAGGAAGAAGAATTAATAAGTAAATTATAGGAACTAGAGCATGACTATGAGAGAAAACGGCAAGAGGAAATAAAACGAAAATTTAGAGAATTAAATACATATGATAAAGTTTAAGTGTAAATGTAAGAAATTATATAATGTTTTAAGTTTTTATAGTCTGAAATATATTCTTTATGTTTTCATGGGCTAAAATTAACAAAATCTAAGGATTTTATATATTGGAGATGAGCTGAAAATATTTGGTTCGAAAATTTTAAATATAGAGGGTGTGGTGTCATGTTCTGAAGGATAACCACTCCATGTTGTTAATTTAGTTTGTTCGCCGGCCTGAGCCTTAGATGCATAAAGGTCATAAATAAAATTCAAAATAAAAAAATTAGTGTGCTGGAGACAGTCGAAGACCACAGGAAAATAACATGCTTTGTTAATTTTCTTAATTTTGCGAGGAGAGCTTACAATTAGCATTGCGGATACCTACATATCAAATAAAGATTTGCTTGTAAAATACGAACTATGCATGCATATTCTCTTCATGCATGATAGTTTGTTAGAAAGGACTTTCAAAGACCAATTAGACGGCCATATTATTTCAACACACTATTTCCCTGTTTTCTTCAGTTGCACTCAGCTGTTGTTGTGAGGAGTTGTAAATTGCACAGCAGTGTGTGATAAACTGCAAATGGTGTTTACTCCTCTTGGTTCCGTTCTGTATTAATATACGTACAACCATACGTAGATAGTGTATGGTAAGTTTTGAGAATCTTAATCATATAGAAGGAAATATAATGGTTGTATCAAGATAGCATGCGTATTAAATATTAGTGATATTAATGCTCAATGATTATTGCTAACTAAATTGAAAGGTTTTCATTTCCCTCTTGGATTTATTTTTACTTGCTTTATTGTGTGAACGATATGCACCAATGCTATTTGAAAGAAGGCGTAAGTTATGAGTACTGTTTTCTAGCTACTCGGAGTCATCTGACCTTGGACTGCGCCCCTGTCAAGTAATGGAATGTGCGTATTATAAACGACAATAAGCGATGAAGATGACGGCAAGAAACACTTGACCAACATTGAAAGCATGGTTGAAATTGAAATGTTTTCTCTTTCTATACATACGCTCAAAACACACTGGAACTGAAAACAGAAAACTTCTAATAACACAAATTAAATTATCGCTGCATTTATAGAGTTATTGCCAATATACTCCAAACCCTAATATTTATCTGAAACATTAAGAGAAATATCAAGGAACATTTCCAATGATTTTTAACAGTATAGCATAGAGAACATTGAGAATAAAATACAATTTATGGTTCAACAAAATATTATAGACATAAAACAGGTATTAAATGAAATAAACTCTCTATGATGTTTAAATTTTGTGTTGCTGAAGTTAAATATATGATCCTTTGATAGTCCTGCAGAGATCCATGTGGTATTTGAATTATTGTAGTGGACAAGCGAGAACACCGGAAGCGACCGAGAGCTCCGTAGCCAGAGAAAGTCAGAGACCCATCCACCCTTAAAATTTTCTTGGTCTAATAAAAATGTTCACATACGTGTATAAAAATAGAACGTAAAATAATATATTGTTTGTCGTATCCCGTACATCATAAGTACCCTTCCTGCTAGTAGTAATGACTGCGGAAGCGCATGGTGTCCGATATATTTTTTATCGAGCTGTGCGAACCCTTTCCGCCTACGCATCCAAGTTAACAATACGAGAAAAAACTATGAGAATTTATCTTTGATTTGAGGGTTGTTTCATTGGAATGGTTTGATCCTTTGAAACACCAAAAGCATTTTGTAGGAATGCTGAATTAGAAATATTTACCATCGTTTCAGAGCACATATTTATTTATTTTACTTCTACAGAGAAAACATTCTCTAATTACAGAAGATTTGCTCTGATATCAAGTTTCCGACAATTTGTAATATATACTGAAAGAAAAAGAGCAACAAAAAGAAATTTACTATTTTAAGTATTCTGGTTTGTTCATCTATAAACTTACATATTTAAAAGCAATTGATGTAAAACATAAACTATAAGATATTCTTCAACATAAAAGAGAAATATATATAAAACAAATCATCTATAAAATGTGCAAATATTACATGTTGTATGTTATATATATATTGTAATCACAAATTATTGGTTTTGGTCATTAGTTTAACCGAAAAACATGTTCATTTTAGTGTAGCAAAATTAATGCCAGGTGGAATATTATCCTTCTTAATCTCACTGATTCAATTGCCAATAACTCCTGTATCACTTGTTTTCAATACTTGGGAGATGTGTATTGTCTTCCAGATACCACGAACTTTACTTATATAATTGAAGACCTGAATTGAAAAAATCCCAAGTCCACCGCAGTATATTTTTCAGGAGGAACGAAATAGTCCAAGGTGTTCTTCGTATGTTATCCTATTCAGTGGAAATTATTTTGTATTCGAAAGGGGTTTCTGTGTTGGGCTAATGATATAATATTATGCAAGTGGATAGCCCTTGGAAAATAAATACCGAGGAACAGAAAAAAAACAAATACGAAAAAAAGGGGCCTTGGGATGTTTTTCAATTCAGGTCTTCAATTAAATTAAAACACACAATTACTCTACAAAAAACCTCTTAAAATGCAATAAATATATATGCATATAGCGATAGATTGTCAAGTCCAGTAGCCTTTTTAGTTTAAATTTCTGAATGGCATCTATATACCCTTTAGTGCACACTTCATTTGAACATAGTGGATTATTATCTTCAACTCTGTTACCCTAGGATACCACTACTATTTGTTGAGAGCTTACAGAAATACAGATTTAAAGAAATTTTGAAATACGTTTGCACTATTAGAACCTGAATCTAATGTCTTATATATCATAACGCAAAGTAACTATTTTCATATTAAATCTTTTAGTATGTACTAAATTCCAAAACGCCGAGTATCGTATTTGATATTTTCTTCAATTTCTGTAACTATTTTAAGCACTGCTTATCACTCTTTCAAATCTCACAGCACATTAACTTGTTGTAATCAGAATTCTTAATTCTTTTTCTTTAAGATTTCCATTTGATAAGTCTGATTATTTTATTTTTAAACAAATACATATTATTTTTATATGCGATTTCACTTTGAAAATATTTTCTTTGATTACCAAATTTATAATTTGATAAAAATAGTCACTTGCACTTTCCGCGTGGTCCAAAGATCCCAACGCACTATAATCTATCACGAAGCATCGTGTACAACTTTCAGAAATCAGCTAGATAAAAAATATATTTCAAAATATAGTCGTTTCTAATACATCTAACTAGATGCCTTTTATCATATTTAAAATTAAGACTGAATGATGAATTTCCGAGTTAACAAGAGAATTATGACCATCTTTATAAATTTTAATAGCATTACTGAGATTTTGTCAAATCAAGTAAAGTGTTTTCTTACTATCATTCTTCACATAATTTATTGATTCAAATTATGATGTAAAATAATACACAGTGCTCTATAATAAGTTTCTATATTACGATTGTATTGAAAGTAAGTGAAATTACTACTTAAAAGCGAATTATAATTTATGATAATAAGCATAATTGTTGTGTGGAAATCCTTCTCAATTTAAAATACATTCTAAAATGATAAATAGTTCTCCGATTTAGATAAAGGATTAAAATAAAGAGGAACCAATAATATACTGTATTTTGAACAAATATTTTATTGTATAGATCATCATTATTACGGCATAAATCAACTGAGCTTGAAACAAAATATTGCTTAATCGCAATCAATCCACTATACATGTTAAAATTACTATAAAACTCATGGATAAAAATTTAAGAGTCTGATATTAAAACTCGTTTCATGTGCTTGGTTTAAACAACCCTTTCCATTTTCAGACGATAAAATGCAATTTGAATTTATTCAATAATAATAAAAATTACCATACTTTGCCTCGTCCTCGAGTTACGCAAATGTGCATGAAATACAGACGTACCATCCTATCCCTCTAATGGATCACTATTGAAAAGCGAATGCCAAAACTCTTCTAGTCTTCATAAAAATACTTCTACTCTATAGTCCCTATTTTCAAAAGTATTGTGATTTTTATATATGTAGTTGCACTGCCGTTAGGACGTATTCGTGTTAAGAAAATTTACCCTAAAGACATAATATAGTTACACATATTTGACGAAAAACTATTTACAGGAAACTAAGATCAGAATAGGACTATTAGAGGAGGATATACACATACTCAGTTAGACAAGGAATTAAGCAAGGTTGTCCCTTCCGAAACTTATATTGCAAATAATTTATTGTTTTTAAAGAAAAATATCCCAGCAGAACATCGATATTAATGGATATTAATAACGGACTATTGCCATATTGATCGAGATCGTTATTAGAGATCGATCAAAAGCGAATGGTAAACATTTTGTCGATATTGGGCGGATTACCGGAGGTCAATGTCCATCTCTATCGGAGATCAATAATGATTGTTATTAGAAAATGATGTACATTGATGCTGAAGAACGATATAGATTGATAACTATTTTCACCATTGATTCTGATGATCGATATCACAAAACGATATTGATTTATGAAAATTGTCCTTACATAAATGTATGGTTCTCCTTGCAGCCGAGGACGATACTCATAGACTTGAGAAAAACATTTTTGGTCCCGATATTTGAACTGTATGTGATTGTAAATATTTATATTCATACAGCAGATTCTCGTCTACTGCATACAGAATCACATGAAATGTGGGCTGAATTTAGTGGACATGTTATTTTCGGGTTTAAATTATAAAAAGTATGCAAAAACCATAAAAATTAAGAAATGCAAGACGATTTAGAAAATTAAAATAATCACAGGAAAAATAACCCGTTAATTAAAAGATATCGTGGCCGGTTCAATTTAACCTCTATCTTGATATGAGTGCGCTCGTAATCCAAAAGTTACCATACTGGTGTTTACCGTATGCTGTGATTATCCTCGTAAATAAAGGCAAACTCATAACTTCACATCACAGGACATAACCGAAATATAAAATTTCATATTTATGTTTAACTTCCACTAATAATAAGCACCATGGTTATCTCGTCATTTATCAATTCACTGCCAGGTAACAGGATTTGTTACGCGCACGTTCACAAAACGCTCTTCCGAATGATTTTGGGTGGTGTCAATCCATATCACGGAATGAGATTTTCAGACGGTGATCTTTCTCTAAACTTCGTATTTTAAACTGCCAATATTTTCCTCTGTGGTTTCGGGTTGAAATATAACTTATTTCTTAAATTTCAGGAATAGCATTCAAAGTCGAAATTTCGTACTACGTCAATGAAGATCGATGTATATTAGAACGGCGAACAACGATCGATCTCCGCGTTATAGGCCTGATATCGTTGTGGTGCTAGGGTAGTCATTCACCAAATTTTCTGATCACTATTATACAAATATACTTAAAAATACATTTTATGATATTTTCTTAAATAACTGTCTCCTTAAGCAATTTTCAGACAATATTTTTATTAGGGTTATTGTTAGTAT
>JAGDQP010058696.1:0-12511 GCA_022664845.1 Lepisma saccharinum
CATAACACAGACACACGTTGGTACGCGCTCGTGCGTCAAGACGCAATATTTAAGATGAAAGACATGACTACCAAACAGAAACAAAGAAGTCACATTTCTACTTCATTTGAATGTATTTTTAAAGAAATGGAACCTTTAAAAGCATCGTCATAGCTTCAGCTTTATTACAAAGTTACAGATATGTAGAAACATCTACAAGGTAACTCAAAACGTTCTTGCAGTTTTTGATAGTCAGAAACAGGAAGGTATGCGGAAAATGTATCTTATCGTTAGTCATCAAAGTAATTCCCACCTTTTGCCAACGTTGTTGCAGCTGTGCAGTGATATGGCGGTAAAACTGGGGAGTCTTGGATGCTAGTCAGCGTCATTGGCGAAGGATTTCCCACGAAGGTGGCTGTCGATGGAATGGAACAGGTTGCGCAAGTTCCGTAGAGTACGGTGGATGACAAAGCGTCTCCCAGCAAAATCCCTCTACTATATCTCTGACCACCCACACCACATGCGGCCTGTCACTGATGGCAAAGAACAGTACACTCTTGTGATTCATCAATGCTAGCTCCTTCTTCTACAGTACCTGTTGCACACGTTCTATTTGCTACGAGTACAGGTCCGCAGTGATGGTTTTCCCTGCTCGTAGTTCATCATTTAGCACCTAGTCCATTACATAAACAGTATGATCTTGTGTGGGCGTGGAGGTGGACTTGTGCTGTGAGGCAGAGTTCCGCGGTGACAACCAGTGTCTGGCACGCTTGGGAGATTCATACAGGATCCATTTTCCTTCACTGGTGAGGATTTGATCGAATATGGGTGTATTGCGTAGCAACAATAAATAGTCTGTTAATCGGGTCCATTGCGGCTTTATTCGCAGACGGACAAATCTCCCGACTTGAATTTCTTGAACTAATGCCTGTCGGTGCGTTCACTCGCAGCATTATCCCAAAAGGCTTGACGTATTGCGCGATTTGATTCGGCTGCAGAAAAAAGCCCACCTTAAAGCAGGCTACCCCGAACGAACTACTTCGACACCTCAATTTGTCTTCGCCGTTATTCGAACTATGACTGCTATGAGTGCGCAAAGCATCCGTCTTAAGCAAGGTCAATGTTCCTGCTTTCACTCCGATCGCCTTCCTGAGGCACTTACTTCCGTATCAGTGATCACGTCCTCCTATGCGACGTAAAAGTAGCAAGCATTTTCTACCTGTGTTTTATTTTAAACGTACCATCTCTTTTGAACGTGCTATATGCATAAACGTAGCGTCTTCTTGTCCTTGTGTGTGTGCTTCCAGTTGAAGTGATTCTGGGCTCGATTTCCGCTGCACGTTCACTGATTTTCGGTGTAGACTCAGGAAATTAAGAACACTTGTTACCATCTTTACCGCCGGCGTTACAAACCGAAAGGTTCTGATCCTACCCTAACGCCTGTGGTTGTACTAAAATAAAGAAGTAGAGAGATATGGTCACGAAGGTAAAGCAAAAGCAACAATGGTAATCATTGTGCTGATGACGCAAAAACTAACTTTAATAAAATCCGTCTGTTAGGCTAAGGTTTGATTGAGTTATAGCGTCATTGAATTTGGTATAGATGTACACGCACGACAAATAATTTGGTGCATTTGTCCAATGTATTTTCTTCCAGTTAAACGTGTTTCTTTATAAAGAGCCGTGTCGACCTAGGTAGTCGTGTGATCAGAAGCGTTAGGCCAGCGTCTCCAAGGTTGTGGTTTTGAATCCCGTCTGGGGGATGCATGTACCAATATTTTACAATGCTCTCTCAGCTTAGTCAGTGAACATGGATTTAAGAGGATAAATTAACAAAATCTCATCAAACAATGTCTCTTCTGCACTTTCTTCATCATACCTCCGTCGCAATCGTAACTATTCAATCTGCTCTCTATAATTACCTCTTCTCTTTAACTGACTTGTAATCTCACGTATACTAACATGCATTAGGTTTGGGTACTCGAAATAGTTCAGTCCAATACTACAACAGGATATACAGTGTGTCCCTCAAATAATGGCCCGAACTTTGGAAGGTTATTATTTACATCGAAAGAAAACAAAGTTCCTTGGAAGACATTTTGAAATGTGCATAGTTTTGAAGATACAGGCGTTTAAAGTTACGCACCATCACAAATGACATCATAACTTGACACATAATTGCGTAAGCGGTGTCGACTTAGAAAATCATAATCGAAATAATAACTAATACATCCACTCGAGCAATGATTGTGATTGAGAGTGTGCCGCATAGACAGGTTACGAAACGTAAGACTTTTGTTGATTAGTAATTAAATGATTTAAAATGGGCAAGCCCAGAAATCACGTCTAAACTGCGTACACCAATCACAAACATATCTTAAATATGTGTAACGGGTACTCATTATGATTTGCTAAGCTGACACCGCTTACGTCATTAGTTGTCGAGATATGACGTCATTTGAGACGATGCCACTTGAACTCAGGGCTTCTGAAGCTCCAAAACTAATCATATTTTGAAATTTATTCAAAGGAGCATCCTTCTTGTTTTAATGTAAATAATAGCGTCCTGGTGTTTGCGCCAGTATTTAAGGAACAATATGTTTATACGTAAATATTGTAGTACGATCGCTTTAATAATGCTTCACACTGTAAAATCTGTACCTCTGAATTAGGAGTACAAAATTCCAATTTTGAACTCCCAATTTTTGAAATGCAGTTGTGAACCCAGGGTTGCGTGAAGAGGGTCGGTTCTTGGGAGGGAACAGATTAATAAAAAAACAAAGGTAAAATATGAATCGCTGTGCCCGCCACTGATTCTAAAAAATTGGAAGTACATTAGACTACCTAATTTTCAGAGGCAGTGACGGACCCAGAGGTTCATATTTTACCTTCGTTTTTGTTTCTATTAATCGGTTCCATCCCAAGAACTGGGAGGTAAAGAACCGACCCTTTCAACCTAACCCTGGGTTCACCACTGCCTCTCAAAAATTGGGAGTACCAAATTGGAATTTTGAATTCCTAATTCACAGGTCCAGTTTTTACAGTGTATGCAAGTGCCCACTATCAAATAATCTTGCTTTGTGGACACAACATGAAGTTTACGAATTCTATGTTGGTTGTTGGTATCAAGGTAGAGAATAGAACCATTCGGATTAACAATTAAGATTGGCAACCTTATATTCCTCATACTAAATATAAAGGGGGTTTGAAAATTTTCCATCCTAACATGGAAGGAGTGTAAATATTGATATTGTAAATATTGACCATATTGATATGGTTTTAATGTGTGATAATATTTTTCTGTAGATGGAAGGATATGATATTTTGAGCATGTAGTGCAACTACTGTTTATTTTATGGCAGATTGAATGATTGATGATGGCGCGAAATATGGAATTTACACGGCAGGAGAAATGAGGTACGACTTCGGGTGCGTGTTACAAGGAGCATTTTGTCTCAGTTTCAATGGAATTCCTCAAACTTGATGGCTCGTGTTGAGATTGAGGATGAAACCTCAATCCATTCCTATGATCTGGAAACAAAAAAGCAGTCGATGCAGTGACGAGACCAGGGTTTGCCCAGACACAAATCTTGCGGTGACAAGAACCCGCCACCAAAGTAATGGCGACGTTTTTTTTTTTGCGGGGAGTGCAATAGCTCGCTCCTTATTGATTATCTTGAGCAAGGTTCCATAATGAACGCGGAATACAACTACAGTCTTCTACATAAACTGAGTACAGCTATGATGGAGAAGAAGTGTGGGAAACTGGGAAAGGGAATCATGTTCCTCCAAGACAACACTCCCTGTCACAAAGCTCATGGAACCAAATAGAAATTACAGAAGATAAATCTGCTTTTACCAAGGATTAAATTTGTTGCAGGATTGATGTAGCAAGTGCATTGACGTTCGGAGGTAATATGTGGAATGACTGGTTATTACCACTGACCTGTCGACATTCCTTTCCTGTTATACCGGAAACTTATCAAAATCCCCCTCGTACATAATCACCTTCAAATCTATTATATTTGTAGCTATACCTTAATAATCACCTCCAAAAAAAAGAATTAAGTTCTTCATAACAATCAAAGACTAAATATAATAAATATCATCGTGGGTACGCACGAGAACTATTACTTTGTCACCTTATATGTACTCCTTGGCTTTTAAATCAGATGAGATCTATGTATAGTACTACAATAGGTTATGAGTCTTTCGATAACCATGAATGAGTGATGATCACAACGAGGCGGAGCCCTGCTTTACGGGCGAAATAGCTTCGTTTCCAACTTCCAGCATCCGCGCATAGTTCTTTTTAGCTAAACAAACTTCGGATTGTCCTCAGACCACAATACTCCTCCTGGAGGTAGTATAAAATGAATAAGCATTAGGAATACAATCAAATTAAGGTTTCATTTTTCTATTTCCAAAGCCATCATGAAAAAAAGTACAAAATAAGAGTTATAAATGCAAATAAGGTATCAATAATGATTCTAAGAAAGTCCACTAAGCAAACCAAACTACACTGAAACATGGCGCTAAACCTACATCATTCAGATCTTTCTCTCTGATTATATTAATTAAAATAGGCTGACAAGGCTTACACACTAGACTATTATGCAAAAAACACTCATTAAGAGTTACAGTTCCGGTAATCTATCAACATCTTCCTCAGACGAAACACTGATCCTTTTATTATCAATTATCACACACTCGTTTATTATAAATTATTGTACAAGGAAATACGTCTAAATTTCTGAACTGCTACTTCAGAAAGAAATGATTTTCACTCTTAATTAGAGACACGCATTCATGCACAAGTAATATGGTAGAAATTGTGCCAAATGAACGTTATTAACACGTTTTTTTAAACTCGCTTTCTTGTCTGTCTGTTCGGTACCATTTTTGTAATCGATTTTAAACTCACTTCCCATCATCCGATTTCTTTGAAATTTTGTAAACTTGCTTGCTTCCGATGACAATACAATATTCAATCATTAGATATACGACAAAATAATCCAGTTAAATGTAATTAAATAATTAATTCGAAATTATCCTTAAATGCACGCAACGCCGCAACTATTTTGTGAAAATTGGGTTGCCTATCTCACAGGGAGTCAATATTAATCTATTATACATAAAAAATAATTAAAAAAGGATTAAAAAAAACACGCTTTCTTAAGATGGACTAAGAAATAAAAAGTAATAAATTGAATTAATCTTATGAATGGGAAAATAAAAGCGTGGGTGCTCTTGCTTTCCTTACCATAATATCTAACAGCACCCACGCTTTTATTTTACGATTCATAAGATTAATTTAATTTATTATTTTTTACTTTTTTGTCCATCTTCAAACAGCGTGTTTTTTAAATTTTTAATTAATTTTCATTTAGTGAGTGCCTAACGTGCTTTTACTAATTTAAAAGTTATTTACAATGTTTTAACGAAGAATTCAGAGATGAGTGGTAGAACGACCATGAAGTTTATTTACTCTATTTAGCAACGCAGTCACGTTTACATGTCCTCGCCTATGCGCAAACCTAATCGATAGCCCCACATCAACATATACTGAAAATTTCACGAGGTGCTGTACCAGTGACCACACCCTGGTTTTAGTAACTCGGTCATAACTTCTATTTTACATTACATATGGTTTTCTTTTTTTGACCACATATTTTCGTATAGCCGCTACATATTCATAGGCATCGGTTATTTCCTATTCCTCCGTTGTTCGACGAACATAAGGTCGAGGAACGAAATAGTTCTAAACACTGTACTCTTTTTCTTTGCTTAGCTAGTACACTTTAGTAACGTTGATATATATATATATGGCGCGTTCAAATGAAACCCGTTAAATATCATTAGGTGAGATAGTAATTAATAATTGTATTTACACGAAATTTGGACGGTAGAAACAGACATGTATGGCAACGGGTTAATTTGGATCTGTTTCTCGGAAGTAGTCGCCGTGAGCATTCAGGTACTAACTGCTCAATGTCCCCATATAGCATACGGGGATTGGTCTGTGAATCAATTTTACACGGTGGAAAAAGGAGGTTGCAGACAGCTTTTCTACAGAAAAAAAATCCACACATCATCCTTGGGCCTTTCTGCCCCAACGTACTTATTTCTAATAGGAATGGCGAAATGGATCTGAATAAAGAATACGCAGATCCGCGAATATCCGGATCCGAGTTTCGGATATCTGGAATATCCTAAATATTCCGGATATCTTAGAATTATCAATTGTTCATAAAATATCAGGTGAATCATACAGTTTGTTGATTTCTTCATCATCTGGAAATCCTGTCAGGATCTCTGGCACAAAGGCAAATTTGAAGAGGACCAAAAGACATTTTGGTCTGTTAAAAATTCGTCAAATTTCATTTTTAAAAATATCTCCAAAAAACTCAAGGATTACCAGGAATGTATTTGTTTCCCCACAAAATTATAAAGTCAGCTCAAAATGATAATTTCAACAATTACAGATTGTTACAACATTTAGGCATACAAGTATTAAGAAATTTACGAACTACACTTTTTTACGTTCAGAATATAGTGAGAACTAAATTCAAGAGTTTATAAACATTGACTTTTGTTAGTGTCTTTTTCAATGACTGAAAAGGATTGATACAAAATATGAAAAATAAATTCCATTTTCCAGCTAAGAAAATTCCATGATAAATTCTCCGCTCTAGGACAGACTACATTACGCTTTTATCTCTTTGTCTGTGGAAATTAAACGAGAATACAACAGTCAGCTCTCCTTCATACGAAGAGAGTTAACTCATTCGAATATGGAGAACGAAGCCTTCCAGGGTAGAATCAATAAAACCCCTAGAACATTCAGTGTTGAGTGTGTTAAAAATGGGGAGGTAGATAGGTAGCTTTGTTGAATATTGGCTTCTGGGCAGAACTTTAAATGAAGTCATTTCTAGCACCCAAAATGCTCACTATTATTGGAAAAGCAGACGCTGTGGTTTCTTATTAAAGTATATGAAAGGTCCAGCAGCTTCCAAAAGAAGAGGAAGAGGTAACGATGGACCTAAATGAAATTGGGAGAGATTCTTTGAATCTAATGCACCAAAATGAAGTAAAAAGTGATATATGTATATCTCACTAGCTGAAAGTGGGTTGTCGCCAGATACGATATGAAAGGGGAAAATCCTCCTGAAATTTGATCCAAAACCATTTTAGTTTGGTGGTGGATTTCTCAGTGAGGCCTTTTGGAAGTCCTCCACCTTGCGCTTTTTAACCTCGTTTTTTTGTCATTCAACCTCTC
This sequence comes from Lepisma saccharinum, assembly GCA_022664845.1. NCBI lineage: Eukaryota > Metazoa > Arthropoda > Insecta > Zygentoma > Lepismatidae > Lepisma > Lepisma saccharinum. Next base: position 7,259 of record JAGDQP010058696.1, read on the forward strand.
TTTTCTTTTAGAGCCCAAAATACGTTTTGCCTCACACTGGTTGAATTAAGAACAAAAAGAATTAAAACGTACACATTTTACTGACACTTATATATACAGAGTGTTCGTGATAATTTTAATTATGTTGTTTCATTTTTACATATACGAGGTCTGACAATAATGTTCGCGAACATATTCTAAAAATAAGTGCTACATACCTTATTCCTGAATATTAGTATCGGAAAGCTATGCACCAACGCCAGTCCCCTCTTCAAAGCAATTTGGGAACTCGGTTTGCGGAATGGCCATCAGAGACTTTGTTCTATTACCCTTGATGTCCTGAATTTCAGACGGAAATATCTGTCTTCCAATATTTCCTTCATTTTTGAGTGAATCAAAAAGTAATTGGGGGCCAGATCAGCGGAGGAGGAAAATTCCAATACAGTTATTTGTTCCCTGGCTAAAAGCGGGAGTTGTGGCACCAATTTTACACACACCTTGCGCATGTCAAGATCTTCAGCTAAGATTTTGCTATTTTTCTATTGATATACACTTGGTCTGCTACGACTCTTACATCAGCCGACGGTTTTTCATGCACAATTCGATGAAGTTTTGCAATGTTTTCGTCAGTTCTGCTCATTACAGGCCGCCCTGAAGTCTTTTCATCAGTGATGAGTTCTTTACTCTCAAAAAGCGCTTAATCCATTTGTTTACTGCCGTTTCCCTCATAGAATTGTCTCCATAAACGTGCATTAACATATCCTTGATTTCACTTCCACTCTTGCCAGTTCAACGAGAAAATAACTTTTGGTTTGTTGCTCTAATTTTCACGACCGCACACGCGCAACAATCATGGAGGACTAAATTCTTACGTCAGATCCGGCAGGTCGCCATGGTAATCCGCCATAGTACAGACTAAACAAACGGATGTTTAGCAGTAGGTTTGTAGTGTTGGATATTCAACAACTCGTATTGGTTTTGTGCTTTGTGTCAGATTGTCATCATTAGAATGAAAGAGACACGTGTTGCTTTTTCCTGTTTCCAAAGGACTGAAACTCTTGAAGGAAGTGGAAGGAGCCAACTACGTAAGTAAACAAATTTCTTTCTCTCAATGCTATTGAACGCAATTTTGAATACATTGATATGATTATGATGATAATTCTTCGTTGATTGTTGAGTTTATGATTTAAGAAAGGGTGATAATTATATCTAAGAACCTTTAACTGAAGTTGCTAATTCGGTTGTAGTTAAGGACTCAAGATGATAAGTACGACTGCTAAAACGAAACCCTTGTACCCTATGTACAGCTGCGCAAATTGATATTGTAGTAAAGTATGCAAGGTTTCGAAAGTAATATCTTTGTCAGTGTTTCATGAAAGCATAAATCGCCGGAACAAAAATTAGCTTCTCACCTCAACTTGTTATATTTACTGTTCATATGTCCTTTTTTCGTATGTGCATCAAATCTCGGTCATATGTAAGCAAACGTACATGTTTGGACTCTATAACATTTTCTACTCTTTCAATCAGTTTCCGCTCGTCACCGAAATAATCAACAGTTCGAAAAATAATAGAAGTCATTGCTACCACAACTGATTTTCTACTTTTCTGCTATCAAACTTACTGTTTATTTAGACTTGGCCCCCACCGTTGCTATGGTAACCAACCGGATGTGGCGTCAAGACTTTAGTTCTCCATAATGCACGTCACTCACCAACACTCTGCCACGCGTTAACACGAGCACAGCTGTGAGACGCTGATATACCAGTGTTATGAGGCCGGGAGAACATTCTGGACGCCTGGCAAAAGTCCGTTAAGCAACCCTAGACTTCTCAGACTGATGGAACACAGGAGCTTCTTGGAGTGCCGGAACTCCGGCAATCCAAGAACCTCTAGGAACATGCCTGCCCCAGGGCAAGGAGAGCGAACACCTGCTCGTGATCCACGTCCCAGAAAGTGCACAACTTATCTTGTGCAATGGAATCAAAGAGGTAGGGGTGGAATGCGGGTTCCTAATGAAAAAATAATGAATGCCGGTGTTTTGAAAGCTTACTGAACTATTTGTACAATGCTGCCCATATCAGTATACCGTGGCAAGTTCGAGAATTTAATTGTCGAACCTCATATATTAGGATATCTTCTAAATATTAAGGGCTAAGTACGAATGCAGGTTTGGTGTTTCCAGGACCCTGAAGAATCATCAGAAATGTATAAAAAAAAATAAGAAAAACTAATCCATGTCTCCAGGGAATGAGCTGATCGACAGAGGATGAATTCATGGCTGCAGAAGATAAATCCAATGCTCGTGGAAATCATTCCAATACGCCTTGGAGTTCATACACGACTCCAGCGAATGAATACGTAAATCCAGTAAATGAATGAATCTAAGGTTCCGAAGAATGAGTTCAGACCTCCCAAAAATGGAAAGAGTCTTCTAAGAAATAATTACAGAGCTCCGAGGAGTGAGAAGGTCTTCAAATAAATAGTCAAGAGTACGAATGAATACGTATAGTGCTCCAGAAAATAAATTGACGCCTTCACAAAATGTATATACGGTCCCAGAGAGTCAATACAGAGCTCCTTACTATGAATGCATGGGAATGAATGGTTTCATGGGAAATGAATCCAGGGTTCCAGAGAATAATCTACGGTTCCGCAGGATGAATCCAGATTACAAGGAAATAAGTGAAGCATTCTAGAGAGTGTAAGAGCTGAAATGGGTCAAGTTTTGGGCGGGTCACCGTATCAATCGGATCATTCAAGTCAAACTTTTGCTCAGGTCGCGTATAGTTGAGACCTGGCCTGAGCTGGTGACCTGAGTTCGGCCCGGAGTATAAAGCAAAGTTTTAATTATTTCCTTATTATTATTATTATACTGTTATTTTTAACAGCATTTCTTTTCATTCTTTTCAGGGTGACCAGAACCTTCACAGAGCACGGAATTTGGACGCGAAAAGGTTGCTAACAATAGTATAACATACATACATGGTCTCATATCCCCGGAAACAACAAAACACCCCACGGATGTGTACAAATAACCCTCTCCTCGGAAATCCTATTAAGAGGAGATTTTTCATGGATATTAAATAGGATAAAAGCACTAACATCTTTTAACTTCTTCAGTCCTAGGGTAAAAAATCGCCATAATTACTTTTTCTTTGTAAATTATTTTCCCATTTTCAGGAGAATATTTATATATTTTTTTTGTTTAGGGTCACATAAGTTTTGTGTGAAGTGAATGTCTCCTGCAAGGAACATTATGTTTTCCACATTAACAATAAATATCATAATTACAGTGTTTTCTTCTTTCTGTTAATAACATAAATATATATAATGAAGCATATTTAGGGATACAGTATAAACAGTATATATGTTCTCACATCTCAAGGAAACTCACTAAAGACAACACTGATTTATTTAAGTCACAGAAACAAGTCTTTACTCGATAATACTTGGATCCTACACAGAAAAAGAATGTTTGTGGTTGATAAAAAAAAAACTATTAGAATAGGGCTCAAATAAAATTTCATTTTCTCTCAACAGAAATTTGTTTAAAGCAATTACGTTGCGAGCACTAACGAAAGTATCCGAAGCAGGAATACAAGCAAGGTTTCACTATTTTGAAGCCTGACAGGCTACCTACAACGCTACGGCGCAAGGTACCTCTTTACAAGACTGTTTCCTTGCACTTACATAAAGGCCAAGCTTGAAATTTTGATAGTTACATTAATATTACAAAATGGAATATTATTGTTTGTCAATTATAGACTTTAGAACATCAGTTAATAATCACTGGGTTATTTTGTTATGGTTAAAAATGTTACTTATTTCTGAACATATTATGTGCTTGGCACAAACGAATGAGTAATATAGAAATAATCGAGTTTGGAATTAAATTTGTTTAATGAAACAAGCAAAAATGTGGCGAGCAAAACTGATTCTGAGTTTTAGAATGTATTTTTTTACACAGGTAATTGACGTAACAATACGAAGAAAGGCTTTAATGCGGTATTGATTGTTATTAACAAATGTATAGTAGCCCTCATTGAACAGTAATATTGTATTTCTGTACAGTTAGAATGTTTCAAAACTTTAAGTTCTAAAAGTTTTCGTATATGAGCAGAACTCAACTGAAGTTAAGTCAACAATCGTTGTGGTCTGGTAGCTAAGGCATTGAGCTGGCTGACTCGTGCTCAAGTCCTGCTCGGAACCACCGTCTTCACTATTGCAATTAACTAACTAGCTCTATGGCTTATGGAACTCGCAAGTTCATCGCCATAGTAACAAACGTTCGCCACTGGATTCTATCCTGGGCAATATCAAGCCAGTTTTCATCACGAACACCTACTTCTCGAAGATCTCTTCTAATATTGTCTTCCCAACGACGTCTCGGTCATCCTAATGGCCTCCTTCCATCCGGCCTTTACTATTGCAATTACAATAGTTAAAACAAACTTTTGTCTAAAACAAATTAAACTTTGTTCAGGCCCTATTTGAACAAATGTTTCGACAACTCCAGACAAATATTTTTTCCCTTCTCAGTAATTACCCTACATTCTCACCATTTGAAAACTGAGGAACCTCAAAATACAGCATTGCAGTTTTAGAAAGAAAACCAAGTAATAAACAGAGAACTTATAGTAAATTGACTTGATAAGTATTTTAAAGAGCTTACTCTTACCTATGACATTTGTTTGCCCGTAAATGCTTACGTAAGTTTTTGTTTTGGCCTTACCCTAATTCTCAGAAGCCAATAATGAAAAGAATTTCGAGAAATTGCAGGAGACTTACCAGACAAAAGAAATAACCATTTGGGATATTAGTAAACGAGAAACCATCGCAGAACATCACATCTACGCACCCACCCATCAATACACACACACGTACACACACATACACATATGTACCAGAGAGATACGGAAAGAAAGGAAGAAACGTACTCGTCACGTATAATCGATAAGTGTTGTGTTATAACCTGTACATACTAACACATGAAATGACAAATGACGGTTGACTGTACAAATCTCTGTACGTGAGAGAAATACGTTCACGTACATATAAAATACAATATATCTTTACCATACACGTCGTATATACTCAATTGATCATACCTGATACACTGCACTGAATGCCAATAATGAGCTCATGTCGTAAAAGTTATAGAACAGAAAATGTCCTGGTCTACGAAATCTTATTCACTGTAAAATATCTACAAAACCGAAGCTTCATTTTACTCCATGTTTTCAATATTTACTTTTAGTTACATTTTGTAAT
>JAGDQP010058697.1:0-12511 GCA_022664845.1 Lepisma saccharinum
ATATATGTGCGTGTGTCAGACACCACAACATTTACAAAACGTGAGAGAAAAGAAGTTGCATCTCACACGCTGTTACGAGTAAAGTTCAAAAAGTACATCACTGCACAAATAACTCACAATGTCTGTGTTTCTAAGAATTAATCACAACAGTTCATGTTGGTGGAATTAAACACTACGTTCAAGTTCAAACAACAAATATAACTTTTTATGCCTTTGACTAACTGAAGTCAACGGAGACTGTCTTACGTCCTCTTTCGGTCAAACACCAACACCTCACAAACGTTTTCTTCTTGAAAACCACAAAACCGACAAAACTGAAATTGACATACGTCCACGTCTCGGTAACAAAATTGAACTGACATAACGCTTGTTCGCTGCTACCTCGTTGGGTCTAACATTCACAAAATTTGGTGAGACTCGCTTTTCAAAAGTGATTTCAGAGCGGATCACCTGCTCTGCAACAGGTGAAGGTGGTGTTGCCATATACGGTGGAATTATTAACTATTGATATAAATCAATTAATATTTACTGTCACGCTTACACAATTGGCGTGTAGGTCCACACATATCAAATACATAATACACAAGCAAAAACACACATTAAATCATCTGAAAACATACTAACACACCTAAAAACATACGAAGTGAGGTTTCGGTCATGTTTACTTGCAGCGTGTAGTCGGTGCTGCCACCTTGAGGGAAACAGAGAATGGTCGGATAAAAACAACCCCGCGCCATGAGAAGCATAGCGGGCGGCTAGAATAGAACAAAAGTAGATGACAGAAGGAAAAGAAAGATGGTGTGTAACGATAATACATTAAAAATAAACAAAATACACATGAAAGAATACGTACACACTAATAATAATACATGACACCATCATATAAGCATAGAAAAAAGAAAACAAAGTGCAAGTACTGCACGTCCAGCGCTACGGTTTCCACACATACCGGCTGTCGGCACTGTGTAGCAGACGAAGTGTCCAGGAATTAGTTCGTGGGGGAAACACATATAGCAAGCTGATTCTTAAGTTTATTGGAACGTGAGTTACTGCAAAATGCGTCAATAAACTTGCGTCAATTCCAACAGACTTTAGCTGAAGTTGTTACATGGACATACAAAAATACACATTCACATGCTAAATCTTACATATCACTCCGCCAAGAAAGCGTCCTTTCAGGCTATTCTCAATGACTAGGAGATACAGCGGGGAGAGAGTGCAGGGAGAAGATGCGAAAAACGGTCAGAACCCGAAAAAGTCACACCCTTTTTTTCCAGGCTTAACCAGCTCTCCAGTACGTTTCTAAGACAATACCTTGTACTCAGACAATTGTCGCCAACTTGCAACAGTATCCAACTACAGAGGAAAACCTATGAATACACACTGGTATATGTAACAAGGTTGACAAACGTGACAACTAACGATAGCTAGAGCTATGTCAGCATCTGGAATGTTCAACACTGGTTGAACTTCTGTCCCACTTTTCAGTTTCGAACTGCGATGAGCATGTCTCTTCTCCGAGCAACGATGATATTCCCAAAATATATGCGATTTCAAGCATGGAGAAAAATAAAAAAACGATCAAATTTAACAATAAAATGAACTATAACAATATGAAAAAATCCCAAATAATCCTTAATCTAATAAAGTCCATTATTATGCTCATATAAGCTAATGATATGCAAAACAAAATAATCATATTCACACAAAATAATGATATGCAAAAAGTTAAGAGATGAAAAAAATAATTTGCATATCAAAGTTACTCTAAAATAGCATAAAAAATGAGGGTGCAGGGATGGCTTATTACACTACATAGCTGATGAAATGGCGATCGTGTAGAAACGCATAGCAACATATGCTACTGGGGCAAGTTGCAACAGTAAGGTATGGGGCAAGTTGCAACACACTCACCAAAAGAATTTATTAAACGTTGTATTTTCACTACTACTTAAACTCATACTAAAACACTCAAAATTGCATGACAGTAAGTTGTTGATGAAATAAGAAAAATTGCTAAAGTTTAATAGTTCAACACAGCATCAATCTATGTACGAAGGTGTGCTGCAGCGAATGTGTTTCAAAGTCACGTTTGAGTTTATTTACCTCTCGCTTCTCATGTTTATATTTTTGGAGCACGCATTTTCAATTGTCAATTCTCAGTCAGCATGTGATCGCGGGGCAGCTGACTTTTGTATTATTTCTTTATTCATTGGGTGTGGCCCCATTCACATTCTTCAGCATTTTTCTCTTTACTTTATGGTTGCTCTCAATACCGTGTGTATCGCTTTCACGTGACAACATTGTATAAAACCATTAGTGCGTGAATTTAAATTTACTTTTGGCCTTTAGGCATCTAAGGCTCAGTCCGGGATAGGGGAGAGGAAAGGATGTGGGAAGGAGTTGGCCAGAGCGTAAGTTGAAGGTACCATGTCGGCATTTCAGAAAAATAGTAATGCTTAATGAAAGACTGCTGCAAATCCCTGTCAAATATAAACTTTTGGTTGTTTAGTTTTAGCTTTCTGAGTTAGTATAAGGAGTCAGTTAATGAGCATATAGCAGTTTTATACATTTCATTTCAGTTTGTTTAGTTTCTTGAGTAAGTAGTCTATGATTAGTTAGTAAAATAGCTTTCTTATAATGTATAAAGTAATATACGATAAATATTGTTTGAATAGAATTGTATCTTTCAATCTTTGTTACTGTTTTAACTAGCCCCATGTAGTGTTGCAACATGGCCCGTATATGGGGCAAGTTGCAACATGTGACCCGTCCTATTTCGTTTTAGTGTCACTCAGTCCCCTAAAAAGTTAAGTTAACCAAAATTAGATATGGTATAAACGAAGAACAAGAGAATATTCTACATAAATTTTGAGTTTCTGAAGCCCATATTTTAGCCTTATTCACGAAAAATTTAAGAAGTGTTGCAACCAGCCGAAGTTTCCCCTACATATAGTCAATAATACTGTTGTATCTATTCGTCCAGTCATCGCAAGGAAATTGTAAATAAGATGTCTTCTTTATTATTGTATCTAGTTCGTACATTATCCTGTTGTATTCTGTATTGATAGGAATGTTGGTAAGTGAATAGCGACCGGGAAGCTTATAGGATTGTCTGATTAACATGAATGCTTTTTACCAATATAAATTCCTTTTGATTGACAGAGAGGTTTCAGTAAGAAGTTTCCAGTAAATGTCATTTTACTGGTTTAAAGGCATATTATCAACAAAAGAAAGCGTTGCTGTAAAATGGAGTTTGTCAAGAAGTTTCTTTTCTAGAACGCACGTTTAAAGTTGATGGTGTTGGCGGGATGATTGGTCTTATATATTGCGGTATGTTTACATTAATTTATATATGTTTACGTTTCGCTAAGAAAAGTTTTATTTTGTTGGATTTAATAGAACAGAGCAAGAATTATATATTTCATTATATTTTGATCTCTATGTTTAATGCTGAAGGCAATGACTAAGAATGAAGTGTTTTTGTCAATATGAAAGATCTATTGACCTCGACAATAATTGTAATGTGTTTTCTAAACTCGAAGTAAAATGATTGTATTAATACACCGTAAACAAACTGTAACGGAAGTGTTTCGGACTTTTAAAAAGCATTTCAAGGAGAACTATTACCGGAGGATCATAAAAATCAAGGTATAAAATCCCAGTTTTTGCCAGAATTGGACAGAATGTGACAGACCGTCATAGACTACATCACATTACTAGGTACTCCAACACACTCTGATTTCTGCCTTGTATTGGATACGAGAGCACTGTATTTCCGTTATAACGTTTTATTTTCTGGAACTCAGTATGGTCTCGTTTGAGTAACTTTCTTTTAACTAGGAATATTTCGCTTAACTTTTTTTTCTTTCTAAATGTAACTTTAATCTTCCTTGTTTTTCTTTATAACTTCCTGTTTTCATGATGTTATAACAGTATTGAATTTCAGTTTGGGATAAGAGTGGTCTCTTGTGGTTTTATTGAATGTTTTTTTTATCTATTTGTTTTTAAATTATATTGAAAGTAAGTTGAAACTGAGGCGATTATCCGCAATTTGAACTAGAGTAAGTGGAGGTGAAATGAATAGTGGGGTAAAATGCCCACCCCTAAAGAAACGAAGAAGGAAATATGAGGTGGCAATAGTGATACGATTGAACGAAGGCGCAATTATATGGAAGACGAAGGTGACACCAAAAAAGATTGTGTGAAGAAAGTGAAGACACGCAGGCTAATTAAAATTTGCCAAGTACATAATTTTTACTTACACATTTTTTTGAATGTTTCAAATTTAGGGAGACAGAATTATTACACTGCTGTATTAGTGAATTCAATGAATGTGTGTTGCACAAAGTAGGGATACAATAGCGGGTAGACGCCATACCATGCAGTGTTGGAAGTTGAATGAACCGAAACTATCGTGTTTGACATCGGGGCGATTTGTCCACTAGGCCTCGGGTTTAATGGCCCGTGGGCGTTTTACCCCACGTATTCCCATTCTAGCAAATACGGTAATACGCTTTAAAGCTGTGTGATTGTCCCTGTCTTAGAAGAGGAAGAACATGCAAATTCAGTTCATTTCCTTCAATGAGTGCAATATTTCTCACTTTTTCATATTTTTCCTATTTTCAGTTAGTTAGTCTATTATTTCCATAAAACTGTTTAATGTTATTAGAATTGTGTTGTGCAAAACAAACTTACATCTCACCATTAGAATGAAGCTAAACAAGCTTTGCCATTTCGTATTTTCAGTTAATATGTAGTTTTTAGTGTTGCCAAGAGATGAGACGAGACAGACATAATGGCTACAGAAAACGAGACGAGAAAGAGCTCTCTAATGCAAAGTATACATCTTTTCGAGACTAGACACTCTCTGGACAAGTTGTTTCGAGACGAGAGAGCCTAAATCTCGTCTCGTCGGTAACACTAGTATTTTTCCATTCTGTATTTTTCAAGCCTGTCAGTGGTAAGGAAGTAGTAGGAACTTCATGCTTTAAGGCTAGTTTTTGTGACTTGTACCGTAATATAATTCCCTGTAGTATGACTAGCTTCTAACGTCACATCATTTCAATTGCTATGACCTTCCACCTTGTTTAGTATAGTGTTGATGTGCATGGACATACTACCCCACGACGGTGGGCCTTTTACCCCGATGGTGGGGTACTATGCTCATATCGCTCTTACTTTACAAACATCAGTGTATCTCCTACAGTATATAATACTATATAATCTAGCGTCCAGGCAGAAATACTGAAAGATGTACCTCGCATTTGGTATGCTCTTTTCTCCTGTAGATTTCCATTCATAGTCAAGAAAAATATAAAAAGTGGGTATTTCACCCCCCGATGACTATATAGTATAGATATGAATTATATTTGTCCCAGAGTTACTCCTCCCCTTATCAGTTAATTACCATAAGAATATTTGAATATAATCTTCATAAATATCCTAATCTCCCTGTCATCGCCTAATCACCAGGTAATCTATCCTAAGGACTTACTAATATTACACATTGAACAGAACTTCTGGAGCGACTTATGAATACTTCAGATACATGTCACTCATCAATATCTTGTCATTATTGTCTCATTTTCGGCGATAATTTCAAACGTCCTTGGTATTTCGCTTCTACAATACGACAAATACATTTATGTTTTATAATCCTTGTGGCTTTTTGTATATATCTACATTATTTAACAATATTTTCAGAACGCATTCTCTTCGCGTCATTGTCTTGCAGTCGATAACATTTCCAAATTGAATAAGATAATCGCGATAGTGTTCTGAAGTAAAAAAGAATTGCGAACAATGGCAACTGTATTTCGAAGCAATTGTTTTGCTTAGTTGTAATATTTAACTATTGATAACAAGAAATTAATTTATGTACATAAAGGGTAAAACTAATCAAATTCTCCACTCATGTCTTCATTATATGACCACTGAAAGAAAAAGTGTAACAGAGGGAACTCAAATGAAAATGGTAAGGTAATGAATAAACTATCCCATCTTTCTAAGCTATATTTGCTAGTAAAGAGTGGAGAAGGAATATGAGAATTAAAAACTTATAAAGGCAATATTAAGAAGGAATAGATTAAGGTATTTCGTCCTCATGTACTCACCCTCCCTTCTCCAAAAGTTTATTGAGAACTTTAATTTGTATAATTCTTTAATATTAGAACTTTAATATTAGATTTTGTTGGGAAGTCGGTTCCTCATATGCGGACATTGCCAGAAAACGGGCACATAGACCAATATGCTCTTATTTCGGCAATCGCTTTAAACGATCTGCCATGTTCTTTTCTACATGTCCTGCAAATTGTAAGACAGTATCTCTATTCGTTAGCTTGGTAGAAAGAAATATGCAGAAAAGTTTCCTCAAGTAAAAACTGTCATCTTGGTTTCGGACCCTTCTGGCGGACAAATCCTAAATTAGACTACGATCAAGTTTTGTTCATAATTCAGCAATGTGTTTTAATAAGAACTTCTTCACCTGTTTTCCGTCAGAGGCTAATCATTTACACAGTGCAACAGAAACTTTGGTCTAGTCAGATCGGACATAAAAACTACTGAATTAGCCCGTCACCGGGAAAAAGAAGTTCTTTTCGATTGAAAGTGAATGGGAGAAATTAGTGACATAGGTAGAACGCTGTACAAAATGCTTTTGGATGGCCATTTTGAGTCAGACATGGCGACATTTTAACCAGGGCTTGTGACGTTCACATGTCATTTAGCTACCGCGAAATCAAGATAGAATGGTGTAGAGTGGTATGTTCTGTCTCCAAATCAAATTCGAGTGTGGTTCATGCTCCAAATTAATAGAAGGTTACTTTCCTAGAAATTAATGATACATTGAGAACTTTAGCTCATGGGTTAGGCTACATAAATAAAAACGTGAATATTACGAGTATGACAATTTATTAACCAACTCAGAGCAGAGAAGGGCTAACCGGAAACCCAAATTTTACGAATAGAAAGGAGGGTATGTATAAAACTAATTAAACCACCAGGTTTACATTCTAACACTCATTAAACTAATAGACGTACAGCGTGTAAGAAGTTATTCGCTGAGTCCCTTTCATTGCATCCCAGTGTGTGCAATAACATCACATTACATACACACTAAATCAAGAGAGTGGAATATTCACTCATCTTAGAGTGGAAAGAGGGACCACTTTTTTCAGAGCGTAATTTTAAAGCGCAAAGAGTGGTTTTCAACGAAACGCTCGCGCTTTGGATAGAAGATGTGCTTTTTATGGTTGGAATTCCGATGCATGTGGATGTAATTCATTCTTAAAAATTGAAAGAGTGATTTCTTGTCTTTTTAGAATGGTTTAGTTTTCATCGTTTTAGAGGGGTTCACAATGCATCATGACTACTACTCGAGTTTGTTCTCCGTCATTTGTTACTGCAAAACTTATCGAAAAACAAAGTTATATTGTGAAGTTTATAGCGTTGCGTTTAGTTAAAAATGACAACAGAAAACCTGAAAACTTTTCTCAGTGACAAAAATATACCAGAAGACGTCAGGAGTAACGAGTAAGATATGGACAAGAAATCTTCGAACGTTGTTCTCAAGTACCTGACGAGACGAAAGAAAGCATTTGGAATGCGAATTTTGGCATTTAGACGACTGACAAGGGGTTAAGGCGTTGGATAGTTGGCCGGAAAGTATCGAGTTCAAATCTTCCCTAGATATAGTTCTTGGCTTATTTTTATTCATAAATATATTACTTTTATTTCTTACTACTTACGAATAAATGCTCCCCTCTGCATCTTTTTACATTTTCAACATTTTATTGCGTTGTTTACGTGTTCAAAAGAAGAAAACTTCATCCGAATAGATGCAAATTCCCTTAAAAGTGGCATGGCTACGTTCCCATCTAAATAGATTACCATAGATTCCAACTTTTTTCGAGCGGAAATTTCACATCTTTTCTCCGATGAAAATTCACTCTAAAAGAGAATTCTGCTCTTGAAAGATGAAACATTTCTCTAAAATCAAGCGGAATTCGGCTCTTTGAACTTAGTGTGCATCTTTATTAATCTCTATACATGTATGTATACCCTTCATGTGTTGTCATTCCTCATGTATCACCTTTTTATGAGAAAAGAACATACTTCAAGTAAGAACTGGGATGAAATTCAAACAAATGAACCTTTAACACCATTTACGCTTGGGTTACGTGCAGTAATTTATGTTTGAGTTAATATATGATCTATTTTCTCTCTCCTTTCATCAAACTACACTCACGCACATACGTTTACTCTTTCACACGAACACACACACTCATACAACATTTTTGACTCTCCGGAAACACGTAGCACTGCTTGGAAGTTGAGGAGTATTACGGTCATGGCTGTAAAATCAAGAAAGTTATGAAGGTCTCTGGCCTCCTCGTTTTCGTGTACACTCTGGTTAAAGTATTAGCGTTTGTGGAAATAGTGAAAACCATGTCGTGTCAAACAGTTTATTGGTTTTGTTTTGTTGACTTGGAAGTTCTAATGATAAATAGCCTTGTCGTGTTCCGCTTATGTAAGTCTAACAGCATCCCACTCTGTCGTCCGAGTCGTCGACGCAAAAACTTGGTCTCCAGGAAATCGATATCTTTCAGCGTTCCACTACGCACTTTGTGTATTTTGCGTGTATGGATGCGTATGTCTGTACTATATATATGCATGCGTGTGTTTTCCTCTCTGTCTTCATTGCCCTCCTCCTCTCTCTGATACACTCAAGCACATACAATTGCGCAGGAACTGAATTCTGTCTGGTTGGTGGATTGTAACAAACTTCTCCATGTTCATATATGGTAGAAATTTCCTTCTGCCTGACTTCGAATTTTGCGATGGTCAGGAGAGCGATTCTCAGCATGGATGGTTCAGCACGTATAGGTTGTGTGCTCTGCGTATATTCATTTTCAACTGAATCAGTGAGACGGGAAAGGTAAATATTATATGCTCTCGCCAAAACATTCCACAAATTTAATATGACTAACTTAATATCGTTTCTAACTCTCTTACTTAATATTACATCTGATATTATACTGAAAAATTAAGTGCATAATCACAGAACTGAAAGTTATTCATATAACTTTTGGCAGTATTATAAATAGTTTTAAATAATAAATAGTTCGCAGTATTCATCAAAAGTGGTGTTATAGGATGGTTTCATCTTACTATCTTCATCTCAGCCATTTACTTGATCTATCTGGAGTAATCAAGATCTAAAGGCATTCTTGCTTTACGTTATTAAGGTCTAAATCTTCGAATCAATAACACACTGAATATCATTCAGCTTCCGACGCAGGCAGGCCCCATGACTTTTCGCATGAACGAACGACCTAAAGACGATTTGAGAAACCGTTTATTGTTGTCAAATTTCAGAACATTTAACATTTAAACACCGGACACAACTGCTGTGTCATGGCTTTAAACCTTAATAGCTCAGCCCCTAATTAAGCTAGAAAGATAATTTTAGTATGAATGTGTTCCTGAAGGATGAAGCTTGCCGCCGATATGCATTTTATGTATTTGTGGGTACCATGGCGGAGAGGGGGGGAGATTAAATTTCGTTGGTTTTTTGGCATCGCGTTTTCTGGGGACCCATTCCCACTGGGGGGTATAAAGTCCCACTGAGGGGAACAAGTTCAGTCATAAAAAATGGAATGTGAAGCAATGAAGTAGTCCACTACACGCTAATACCCTGCAAAAGTACTTGTTGCTTATGTGGGGGGAGTAGAGGAGGGGAAAAGTTGGCCAATTTTTTGAGTCTCAGTTTTTTGACGTAAATTACATTTATTTTCTGGATGGTTCCATATAAGACAAGATATCTTTTCACTGAATTGGTCTAGAAGCATAATTCTTGTTGTTGTATGTTCTACGGATAATAATAAAAAAAAGGTGTGCATATAACATGGTACTATGGTGGCGGGGGAGCGAATGTCAAATTCAATGAATTGTTCTTCTAGGATTTTTGTAGGATTATTGTTTCTTCTTCTTCTACGAATAGGGCGGGAATTCCACAAGTGATAATACCTCGTTAGAAGCATTGTTTCATGAGCTTTCCAACGAGCTATCAGTCATTACCCTATGTTACTTAGGGGGGTCACCAGGGCCTCCAGCGTGAGAGTCTACGATTTCTTTCAAATCCCTGTCCGGTGTATAAAGGTTAATATTCATGATCCAGAAAGTGGGTAAATACTACAAATAGTCACTTCCTTATTTACGTACCTTCGTCGTACTGACACAGAAATTTTTTAAATTAATATGAGTACAACCGAGCAGAAACAACATTTAAACAGTTCAAAACGCCATTTTTTTATATATTTTTTTAACAAAAAACATAATTAGTTGATTGCTACTTGTAGCAAACGGGCTGTAAATTATTGTTCTGCTTTCATGTTAAACAATAGCTTCCAGGAAGTGTAGCGCAGGAACGATTTGCTTTCGGCTCCCATTCATCGGTAATAATAGTACTTTATATCAACAATTCTTAATCAGGGTGCAGCGGTTCCTGGTGACTCAAGAAGACTGACCACGGGCGCCGCGAATAGAAACAGTCAATATTTTACTGATGTGACATCAGCGGACGATCGGGATTTCTCGTGGCGCGGTCAGTGTTTTCTGTCATGATATTGGAGGCGGTGCTGGAGGTTTTTAGCTCGAACTTGCGTAAAAAGTTTGAGTATTTAACACTTTGGAGGCTACTAACTCCGAGGCTTCTATTCTCTAGGCTGCCGTGATGAGTACTCAGTACCTTGCGAATGCCAAAGAATAAAAAGCTTGAAAACCACTGCTTCATACGATAAATTGGACACACAAGATTTTTGGTTATGTATTTCATCTTAATTTTGAATTATATTTATCGCCTTTAGGCATCTTAGGCTTAGGCCGGGTTTATGTACTTCAGTTTAAATGTATTTTAAAGAGCAGGAGAAAAAACTGGAATCAGTTTCGTTAAATAGTACAACACAGTCCTAAAATGAAATAATAATCTTAAGTAGTTGGCTAGTTACAGCATATTCTATGTATTTGATACTGTGTCTAAAGCTGCCAACAGTCAAATTAAACTAAATGTTGTACGGCTCATTTAAAATTAAATGGAAATATCATATTTGAAACTACATGTTCCAGGGGTTACGTAGCTGAAGGAAAGAATGTTTCCTACTAAAATATTATCTGTTCATAGGTAATGCATGGTACACATTGTTTAAGGAATATATTTATGTACCGGATATATCTTGATATGTGGGCCAATCTTTGCAGACGACACTAACATAAAAAAGGTCATACAAACACAAGGAGAACCTATGAACAGATTGAATCGTAACTTTCGCCGCTAGATGGCAACTCGGTACCAACGGGTCATCAGGTATGCTGAACACTCATTGCTACGGATCGTAGATACGACAGAGGCCTACTAGGTTGCAGGCAGAGGCCCACAAAGATCTACAGATTTTTCTGTACTTCTACAGATTTATTTGTGGATCTACAGAAGTAGAAGTAGTGTACAAACACCGGAAAACAAGATGGCCGCCATGGTGCCACCAGGTCGAGTGGTTTGGCAAGTAGATTGTGCTTGGAGGTGACTTAAAGATGGGTGCTGACGTCAGCAGGGGATGATTGAACAACGCTATGAGTGAAATGTGGGTGGTGGAGGGAATTACGCAATCACTTTTATAGAAGTGTAAGAACACCGGAAAACAAGATGGCGACCATGAGCCACGTGGTTTTGCAACTGGTTGATGGCCTGGAGGTGGCTGCTGACGTCAGCAGCGGATGATTGAACAACGCTATGGGTGAAATGTGGGTGGTGGAGGTTATTACACAATCATTTTTATAGAAGTGCAAGAACACCGGAAAGCAAGATGGCTGCCATAGAGCGTCGTAGTCCAGTGGTTTCGCAAGTGGTAGGTGGCTGGTGACGTCAGCAGTGTTGATTGTTCAAGATTGTGGGGAAATTTGGAAGGATTGCATAATGCTTTATTAGAAGAAACACTGAAAAGTAAGATTGTGTCATCATAGTTGGTGATGAAGTGGAAATTCCGATTTCATAACAGCAAAGTCCAGTTTGAACAAGATCCTAGGTGACGCCAGCAGGGCTATGACGACAGTTGGAAAAAAGGTATTACACTGAATTTTAAGTTGGCACCTTGAAAGGTCATTCCTCTTCAAGATGAGGAAAGAAGAACGAAACAGGGTTGCTAACCAAATGCATGGAAATAAAGGAGTAAGACAGGGTTGCTAACCAAATGCATGGAAATAAAGGAGCAAGACAGGGTTGCTAACCAAATGCATGGAAATAAAGCAACAAGACAGGGTTGCTAACCAAGCGTATGGAAAGAGAGAAGCAAGACACGATTGCCAACAAAATGCAGTAAAACAAGTGACCAAAACAACATTCAATAAAAAACTGAAAGACCAAACAGATTTAGAAACAAGGGAGTAAAGTTGGAAAGAAGCGAATGAAGACGAAGTTGGAACGAATGAATAAAGGGTACTTCCTTTTCTTTTGTGG
>JAGDQP010058698.1:0-12511 GCA_022664845.1 Lepisma saccharinum
GCTTTTAATTTTGGGTCTGTCTGTCTTTATGTATTTACCTAGTTAGATAGCTTTGATATAGATAGATACATAGAGAAAGACAGAGAGGAGGTTTTGAGTATAGAGTAGAAAGGGGACAATTATATATTATCAAGTATCAACTGATTCACTGACAACTTTAATAAGACACTAACATCCACACGCATTACAGTATCAAACACTAATGATCTAAGGTAACTTCCTGAAGGGAAGAATATAATATAATATACCTGAGAACAACGATAAAAAATGTTTCACAGTAGCTTGACATTTATACGGCAATAAATAACACAACATTCTTACATCCTTTTCTTTTGTTGCGTTTTCGTGAGAGTGAACATCTGAACATGTATATATATACTAGTTCGCGCTTAATCATTAAGTCTTGATTACATAACACCTTGTTCTAAAAGAAAAACAGCTGAAACTTCTTAATCTGTATATGTTTGTTTCTTTTGGTTTATATGTGTGTACAAGAACGAGAGAGAGAGAGAGAAATATTACTGCATTCTTATTTTCTTTTCCCATAAAAAGTACCATAATACAATTTCAAAGAAAGAGTAGTTTCGAAAGAAAAGGTATTGAGAGATACATCATCAAAACTAAAGAAAGACAAATAATTTAGTCGTAAAAAATAATAATAGTATTGCAATGAGAACAAGCAGATACTAGAAGTATAACATACAGCAGGCGCTCTTTCGATTCGGTTCATTCCGTAATCCGGCACCGATCGAGCCGCTCTCGTTCGAATTTATTCGAATGGATTCGAGTGTGGAAACAGGCTTCGGATTGCATTAAATACATTTACAAACTTTGCCGAATCCAACAAAAAAAGCTTTAACTGTGCTGAACTCATAACTTTATGTGTATAATCCGTAATGATTTTTTTGAAGAATAGATTCGTATCACTGATACAAGTTGCCATTTTTCTTGCCATGATACAGGATATTACATGTACAGTACAACTTATTTTAAATATCATTGTACTGCACTGTATTAATTTTTCTTTAGTTCCCGTTAATGCTATCTATATTGACGTTCGATAATCCTGCAAAATCGCTAATTCGGCACGATCGAGGTATCAAACGTGCCGAATTAAAGAGCGCCTACTATACTTCGTATCGAGTTTTTCGTCCTATATATATGAATACGCTATTGGGTTACATGCGTTGGACCAACACGGCGTTTGACCAACACGGCGTTGGACCAACACGGCGTTGAACCAACACGGCGTTGGACCAACAATAAAATTGACAACGCCCCAGATATATAAAACCTAAAAATATAATAAAAAATATCATCTTAAATTATTTTTTTGAGCACCTGCGTAGAACCAACACTGCGTTGGACCAACACCGGCATGAGACCAACACTTCGAAGTACCGGCGTTGGACCAACACGTCGTTGAACCAACACGGCGTTCGACCAACACAGATTTTTGCCCTGGGGTGTTGGTCGTACGCCGGTTCTTGCTGCTTGAGAGGCTGTTGGTCGTACGAAGTGTTGGTCCAATGACGCATCCCCAACTACAAGACTAAGTGGACTGGACTACAAACATGAGTGAAGTATGGTTACATGTAAGTAAGTCTTGCAGTATTGTAGGATATACGAATGAACCAATTAGACTGCACGAATGAGTGAAGTGTGTGTCCCATGCACAGAGTTAAGTCGGCTTTATGTGAGAATGAGTCTAGTGAGCTACGTGAAGGAGTGAAGTAGCTATAAAAACTGTAATGACTAATAAGTAACGTGGGCTACACGAATGAGTAAAATGGGCTACATGTAAGAATTAGTACAATTTGACTCGTGCAAGAACGAGTGAAGTTGGTTATACCATAAAGTAAATACGTACTTACTTTATTTACTTCATCGTTATACAAATCAGTGAGAAAAAAAAATATTGGGAAGATAATTGATTATTTATTTGTTTTACACAAAGATATTTTTTGTGTTAGAAGTTGAATAACAGAAACGTGGATGCATGTTTCCTTGTGTAATGTGCTGAATATATTTACTAGGCAGAAGTTGTTCATAGGTTGACCTGGACAGATAAGTGACAAAGAAACTGTACGATTAACAGACAAATAAATTCAATGTCAATCAGTCCAAATATTAGATGAAATAGGGAGTCGTTTTGAAGAAAGAAGTGCAAGAAAGAGTATATGTGCGAAATATGTTTTCACTTCACCTTCTCTGTGAAGTGATTAAACAAAGATTTGGGAAAGACAAGTTAATATTTTGCAAGAAGACTTGTGTTACGTGAGATCCAAAATGGAACATCTATTCTGTGCTGATTGATTACAACCTTTGGCACATTCAGAAAACACTGAAGCTCACCAACTAACTACTTGCCGATTTGTACCGGAATAACACCAACTATTTAAATTTGATCTCGGATCAGTCAAGGGGATCATTATCTTTCACTTGTAGTGTTGTTACACTGCAAAGACTTTAGAGGCAATGTGAGTGACGTTAGGTATGCCACTGAATTAAAATAGGAATGGGTATTCAAACGAAAGTGGCTCCCTCTTAAGCTAAACGCTCTCTCTAACACTATTAGTATTAGGTTCCTAATTGATGTGGAATTCTGATGTAATAAATAAACATACCTTCCACGTGGAGATTTACTATTACGTTAATCAATGATTACTTTTACAGAAAATACTCCGCGTTTTCTAGCATGCATTCTAAAAATGTAATAATACTTCAAAATGTTATTCTGACTTGAGAACAGAGTTTTCCAGAAATATATACGTAGAACAACAAGTATAGAAGGCTTATTTGAAAGGGAAAAAAGATTTTTAAAAACACTTTTCAAACAACAAAGATTTTCATTTAGTCACCACCACTTATGTTCCCAACGAAGAATATTTTTTCCTAATGACAGCTGTTAAGTAAAGTTCTACGTACATTGCCTCAGGTGTGTGTTAGTGTATGTGTTTGTATAGCTAAAACACAAAGTACACCAATCATAACACCTGCTAAATACCACGTGTGTGTTGCTTGCGCACAGATGTATGAAGTGTGATAAACCTATTATAGCTATGTTGCAGAGATTCGTTGTAATTTGTTTGACTTCCCAATGACTCAACATAGTTACCCTTTTTCTTACACCTTGGACGCAATCTTTGTTGGTAATTAGTTCTAAACAAGGTGTAATATTTAAAGGGGGGACGAGTTGGGACTAACGAGCAAGAGACGAATTGTAGAAAATGTATAAGTAAAAGGACCGTTTTGAGAGTTTTTAAGGATGTTTTCAAGGACAAAGTAATAACCAGCTTACTGAACACTGTTTTTCAAATAGATTTCTCTTACAGAATGGACTTCTTATGTGTATACCTGTTCTTATCTTATGTCGTTCTCATGTGTTAATTATGTGTGAAGAATAGTACATTCCATTTCTCTTTTATTTTTTCGGAATTCTTTTATTTTTTAAAGTTTAACACTGAAGCCAGTGCTACTTATAATACTGTTTGGAATTCAAGAACATTCCAAACCAATATATATGAGATACTATCGTAAAGTCGCGAGAGATTGCGTGCAATTCAAGAAAACCCCAATACATATTTATTTATTTTATCCAAATGTCTCATACAGTACACAATATATTCTGTAGCATCTTAGTCACAATTACATGCTAGTAATCTTTGATATAAGTTAGTATATGCTGATGATTTCTTAGGCATCTTAATTGGCGCCAACTCACTCCTATACTAGGGTAGGTGAGATTGCGCACAAGGGTATGGGAGACTGCGCATGAGAATAAAAACAAGCTATGGTACGAACCAAATAGAAACTATACTTGTTGATATCTAAAACATTATAAACTGTTGTATTACAAAAAGTAATTAGCTCAAATAGCCTGAATATTCCTATTAAATGTCACATTTCTTATTTTTGGCAGTGTTTATAAACTTGACTAATACAATCGTAAGTGAACAAAGGAAAATAATTTTATGCTCTTCACACAGTGTATTCCTCCGTCAAGTAGTGGACCAGGACCAAAATTGACACCGCAATCAGGCCCTGATTTATAGATAACTTTGCGCAAACTCTCCTCTCATTGTAATAAATGAATGTACTGCTCAAATTGTCCTGCTTGATGCTTGCGCCAACTATCCTGTCCTCATTAGGGAGGAGAGATTACGCACCACATAACTTACTTATTTCCAGAATGACCGCAAACTGCATAAAACACAAGTGGCCACTTGATATAGTCGCCTTCATAATATGAAAGCCTTCTGCAAAGCAGCTGGACCACCTATCAGTTGCGGTTAAACAAACTTAGCCACGACCACCAGAAAGATTCAGACAAGAAATTTTCTCTTTCATTGCCACTTTCTCGAAGCAGATGGCAGAAGCGAAAGGTGGTCATATCTTTTTCCAAAGAGAAGAAATTAAGGAAAGAGAAAAAGGGGAAGGAAGGGAAGAATAGTACAGAATGAAGTGGCAACGCTTGGGTCAAAACCACAGCAAGTCCTTTCACATGTCTGTAGTTTTGAAGAAAACATATGGTGACCTAAGGCTTTCATGTTTTGGAGAGGACTATAAGAAGTGGTGTGGTTCCACCTAGAAGACATGGAGCGGGGGTTCAGCGGAGGCAACAGCGGGGATGCTTTCTATTGTGTCATGCTGCCAGTAGGGGCTGCTTGTCCGTGATTGCACACCGTTTCTTACGCCGTGGCGACTTTAGTTCTTACAACGAACTAGTTCAGGTACACCTTGGTTTATAATTATTTTACAGTAAAGCATTTCCTTTGAAAATATACATAACACTAGTGAAAATTCAAGCAATTAACTTGTATCGTACTCATAGATGCACAAAATTGATGATAAGTTTCAGCGACCACCTACTATCAACACAGGAATTTAACTGACGAGTCTGCTAATAAAGTCCTTAGCTAGTAACACGTCAGTCCAATTCCTTCCCATCTTTCCAGGGCCTGCGCAATCTCTCCTACCGCGCAAACTCTCCCAGCTTTACGATATATTGTAGGAGCGGTCGTAGCTCAGTTGGTGGAGAGTTGGTTTACCCTATGGAAGGTCGTGGCTTCGCGCCCAACGATCGGGGATTCTGACGAAGGTCGCACAAGGTAAATATTGGGATGATACCTTGAATAGGTTGAAGGTCGCACAAGGTCTGGGGTGATTCCGACTCAAATTCTTTCCTTTATTGTCGTTGTCTCCAATAGCCTCTACATGGGCTATTTAGAGTTTGTTATGTAAATAAATAAATCATAACATCAGAGCACGAGCGAAAATCAAAAAGAAAGGAAAAGAAAACTATTCTCATCATTAAAGTTTAGTAGTATTACTATTTAATGAATTTTCCTGGAAAGAAGTAAGGCAACTGGCCGCAGGAATTTTCCAGTTATGTAAATCTGAAACTCTTAAGCTTCCAGGAATATTCAAACAAAGGGTTCTTCCTCATTAAACTCTCGACTATTATTGAGATGCAAATTAAGACAATATTCAGAATCATATTATTATTATTTAACGATGCATCTATTCAGTCAAAATTATTTTCAAATCTTACACCTACTGTGTTCAGTCAAACTCTTTATGTAATCTTTATTTCTTCGGTCAAAATTATTACCTGATCTTACTTCGTTCACTTAAAATCATTTTTTAATCTTACTGTGTTCAGTCAAATTTATTTTCTAATCTTACTGTGTTCAGTCAAATTTATTTTTTAATCGTACTGTGTTCAGTCAAATTTATTTTCTAATCTTACTGTGTTCAGTCAAATTTATTTTCTAATCTTACTGTGTTCAGTCAAACATTTTATCTTTCTCTGTTGAGTCAAAATTCTTGGCTAATCTTACTGTGTTTAGTCATTTTTTTTATCGAATCTTTCTCTGTTCAGTCAAAATTATTACCGAATTTTACTGTATTCAGTCAAAATTATTTCCGAATATTACTGTGTCCGTCATTTTCTTTCTTATAGAATCTTTCTCTGTTCAGTCAAAAGAATTATTAAATGTTACTGATGTTCAGTCGCCGTGGCTCAGACGGTAGCGCGTCTGACTACGAATCGGGCGGTTCGGGTTCAAAATCTTTGCCAAGACACTGGAGACTTTTCTCGCGATGTTCCCATGCCTGGCGCTCTGAGGTGCACTCAGCCTCCTATCAAATTGAGTACAAGTGTCGTTGGTACTCCTGGGTACCTTGGGAAGGTAAAGGCGGTCGAGCGTGGGACTGACCACCCCACCTCACTTAGTACCGTAGGCAAGAAAATGTCGAGCGCTACTTCCACATCCCCTATGCGCCATTTACGGAAAGCTTTACCGAGCTCTACTAGTGTTCAGTCAAGATTATTTATGATCCTTACTGTTTTCAGTCAAAATGTTTCTCGAGTGTATTCTTAACCGAGGAAGTTGAAAGATTCTTATCGAATTATGGAGAATAATTTTGACTGAATGAATAATCGTCTCACAATAATAACGCTTGAAATTTGATTTCCTAACAGAATTTTTGAAATGTTGTAATTTTGTGTCTTATAATATATGGAACATAAATTTCAAAACTGTTGAATAACTATTTGTAAAATTTATGTTAAAATTATCACTGAAATTGAACAAACTGAAGCATACTGTAAAAGATATCGAGTCAATATTCTGTGGCGTTGTAAGTAAACTATGGAAACAATTGGAAACAAGCAATAAAGTCAAAAGTTATTTTTCTTAGAGAATGTTTTTAGATTTGAAAAAAAAAAAAAGTTAAATCTAGCTTTGTATTTGTACGATCAAGCCTTTAATGTACGGTATTAGATATCTATGGCTCATGTCCAATAATTTTTTTGCAAATAATAATTTAAAGCCAAATTTACTTATTAGTTTTATCAGTCACATCCAAGTGAATCATCAAATGGAATATTTTCGTTCGCCAAGTAAGTACAGAATTGCTGAGAGCAAATTATTATTACATGTATTATTATAAAAGTTTGCAAAAAATGGTGTAAAAACTGAAAAAAAAAAGCAATGTCATTCACCTGTTGCAATCTGCTACTATTCACGTAAATTAACTTCAAGGTTTTGTAGTGACACAATGTAAGCGAATTGTATTTTGCTCCATTAAATTTACAATTTCAAAATTTTTTTTTCTTTATTCGTTAGTGTCGTGACTATATAGTACCCCCCAATAAAAAAAAATCTTGCATGTCAGCTATTACGTTACTGTCTAAGAAAATAGAATAAATAAATTTCAAAACACATAGTTTCGTTTTAAGTGCAATCTTTTTCAGACAGTTTCAATTACAAATTGCAATAATGTTAAAACAAAATTTTAGTGGTCACAAATAACTACAAACAAACGACAAGCAATTACGGTGGGTTTAATTTGTTAAAGAATGCAGTAAGAAGTTAGTTTTATTTTACAAGACAAGAACACGCAACATGGAAATTCTGCAACATGTAAATATTTCTTTATTTCATACCAAAGCGGATGTTGAGCCAAAAAATTATCTATCAACGCTTTTTTTTGCTGCTTTGTGTTTATTTGTTAGTGCTATGCTGAGTTTCATACATATGTCATTTCTTTTAGAGAAGTTGATGATTTTGTAACTGTTTTATTACCAGCTTGATTACACCTAGACACATGGTCTTCAAAACGCGTAGCTGCGATGTTGCCATTTTGCTCGCCCATACACAATCTCCTTAGCCATAATTATTGCTCCCTCCTGTCTTCTTTCTATAATCAGCAACAATGAATGATCTTGAAAACTATTCTACGATATATGCACTTTACAGTTGACAAGTTACTACAGATACAAACGTTTATCTTCTCGACGTGGCAACAGCGGAGATATTTTCTATTGCGTCAAGCTACCAGCAGCCAATGACAAGAGTGTTGGTGTCTGCTATTTGTGTTCCTTCCTTTACCATGATTCGGAGTTGACTGATACGTCGTGTGACGACGACCTCATTTTGAAAATTTCTGTAATAAACGATATGTTCTATAGATTAAGGAGTTAAACGAAATAAAGAATATGCGGGTGTTTCTTTACGGACTTTGTGAGAATATATTGGAAAATGTTCTGCATGCCCTCGGAATGATCATACCCCCCATAGATATATAAATACCCCAGATTGTAAGGGTTTCTAATAGGCCAATTGTCAGAGAAAAAGAAAAACTAGTAAATTATTTCCTAACTTTAAAAAAAAATTAAATTCGAGCATCTCATTTAATCACGCTTTTGTGTTAGCTCATTTTTTTTTTTACAAATGTTGTTAAATACACGCCTGTGTTGTCATCATCATCATCATATTCAGCCGTTTTCTATCCACTGCTGGGTGAAGGCTCCCCCCTTTTCTTTCCACATATCTCGGTCTGTTGCTACCCTCATCCATGTAGCTGCTGGAAAATGCTTGATTTCATCTTCCCATCTTGCATTTGGACATCGTCTCAGGTCGTTTCTCTAGGAATCCAATGTAGTACATTCGTCGTCAATCTTTCATCTGTTCGTCTAGCTATATGACCGGTCCATCTCCACTTTATCTTCTTCGCAGTCTTGATAACATCCTCTACCTTTGTTTGTGCGCGAATCCATTCATTTGCCTTCCTGTCCCTCCTAGTTATTCCTAGCATGCATATGTCCATTGCTCTTTGTGTGACTCTTAATCTTTGAGTTGTTTGCGCATTTAATGTCCAAGCTTCACAGCCGTACATCATCACGCTAACTGGGAGGAGACCCCCTTAATTCCTCTTGCTGCTTAAGGGAGCCGACAGGGGTAGACGTCTAATGTCCAATCCATACGTTCACGTCGTGGAGCCTGTTAGTACTAAAGCAATTGCTTGCCGAAAGAACATGGATGGGATGCTCACCAACCCGCAGTGGCAGACAGTGTGGTGAGTCAAATATCTGCACCTTTCCTTTCCTCTTTCCTGTGTTGTAAGGGTAATAAAATACACACTCTCATCATGATTGTTCTTTGTCATTGTTGTATTTATTGCTAATTAGGACTAAGAAATTTAGTTCCTTTTTTAACACGTTCATCTGTTCTTTTTAATATATGTTTCATGTTGTTGTGTAAGAAAATTCAAAGTATTTATTTGCAGATGTTAGAAAACGTGTGGCTCTGTAAGATGCAGAAAAAAGAAGAGCACCGAATTCTATCACACCCTCCTTGAAAAGTATCAACATAAAACATTTTATGCGATATTTGTGTCTTCTTAGTTTTTATGCAGTTTAGTGCAACATTTTGGAATTAACTTTGCTAATTGTCGTCTGTTTCTGTTCCCATACGTGCTACTTTTTATCTATTCTGTTTCTTGGACTGCTTAGCAGAGACTTCACATTTCCTTCCTATTTTGTGTTCTTTATCAAAATGATTAGACTACTTTTTTTTATCAACTCCATGGTATTCTCAGAAGTACCATATGCTCCGTTCAGCTTGTCGAGTTCGTTGAGATATTTTTTCGATTTACTATCTATCTCTTACAGATTTCGTAGTTTCTTTTCATGTCATTTTTCTTTTACTGCTCGCTTTACCTCATCTACTTATCTGTCCTGAAATATTTCTTGTTTTAATTAGTCTTTTGGAATACCAAAAGATTAGATTAGAAGAAGAACCTGATAGGAACGTGGTAGTATGAGAAAGAATGTAAAGTAAATGAAAGGAACGAGTATTATTAAAACTGAAGCCACTGCAGAAATCGAAATTTGAATACAAAAAGTGGAACAGATTCGGTCTATAAGTTAAGATATAAATAAATTGTGTAAAAGTTTGAGGCATTCACTGAGGAGAAGTTGCATCGTTTAGCAAAAAGTTGAGATAAAATTGTATTAAAATATTTTGTATTAATTTTGTGTTATATGAAGCAGGAATGTGGGCTCTCCAAAAATATAGTGATGAAAGAAAAATTGAAGTTTTCAAAATGGGAACTTGGAGGAGAATGGAGGAAAATCTGCTGACCACAAAGGACATATAATGCTGAAAAGAGTAGAAGAGCCTAACAATATTGGAGGAAGAAAGATACTGGTAATGGTTACTCTGAGAAGAGGCACTGAGGGATACAATGAAGCTATGGCTGAAGAGGAACGGTAAAGAGGAAGATGCACGAGAACATTGAAATATTTTCGGTGTTACCATGATGACTGGACGGAAGTGCGTGAGAAGATTTTGTGGTCAAATGTTGAAAAGGCGCAGCAAGCTGAAGATAACGTCGCCCTTCATTGTTGATTCTTTCTTTTACCGTTCAACAGTAAATGCGGAAATTATCTGCAAGATTGTGTGTGGCCAGTAATTTCTCAGCGGAACAACATTGCACAACTTTTGTTTACGCAGGATGATGCACCTCTACATTTCGCAAATTATGTTCCCGAGTGGTTGCATTATCGTTCCCCCGGTTGATGGATTTGCAGACGTGGTGACCCACACGAATTGTCTGTCCGATGCTCAGATTTTGTCTCCGTGTGCCTTTTTTGCCTTTGGAGGTTGGCGAAAAAGGAGGTGTACCAAAGAAAAACACAAAGATTTTGCTATTCCATGGCATCATCGAGAGTTGTCGAACTAACATTTTCACTTCCAGGTGGCTACAGAAGCATTCTGCATAATAGTTCATTTATTTATTCAATAGTGTCAACTCGACAACTCTTAACTGACATTGTTGTAGCAGTGCAAAATGCAATCACGAAGTTAGCAATGCCACGAAATTACCAAGGCTTTTCCATTGCTACATCCCATATTTGGCCCAAATATGACCTAAAAATAAAGATATGTTTAAAATATGATCATTGTATTAACCAATCAAAATAGATCCATCTTAATCACAAAGTCAGAAATGTGTTCGAGTTAATTTGCTGCTATTGCTGCTAGTGGTAATCTTTATTATTATTATTTCTTCGTTCTCAAATTTCCAACAGAACGTACTGTTGTACAAATATTTTGAAATACTTCCAACTGTTATTGTTCTCTGACAACCACTTACTACTATATTTATACTATGTGTGAGCGTTCGATTTGTTATAAATTACGAATGAGGGAATCCTAAAGTTAGTGGTTGCTGGTAAGTTTCAACATACTACCTATTTAGGTAGTAATACAAAGATGTTATCCCTGGTTGAGATGATATTCGGGATCAACAACCGGGGATGAAATCCTTAGAAACCAGGGAAAATCCCCGGCATCACCCCCCCCCCCGAAACAAATCGAACGCTAATTATAGTACATATTGCGGTATTGGGAAGAAACAAGACGTGCTCTACATGCAACAAAACTAACTTGGAATTTGTTACATTCCTTCAAAATCTTTTTATTGTTTTTTTTTTTATTATTTACATCATGATAGTAATACTATGGTTAACAACACGCAGCGTTCAGAGAGTAACATAGTAACCCGTTCAAATATCTTCACTCTGTTATCGAATATTAAACTTCTGCTGCGTATTTAAACCTAGACTTCTTCAGCTATTTTATATGAATAGGGTGTTCCGGGGGTGGAGTGGGGTGAATGTGGGCGCCTTGAAGTAAAAGGGTCCCTGGTTCGGATCCCGGTGAAGACAAGATCGAGTTGTTCAAAGCCTACATCTTATTAACGCTTGTATATTGAGTTAACCTAATAATATATAAATCGACGTACAAATTCATTTAGTCAACAATAATTTAGTAAAAGACTCGATTGCAATGTAAAATAAGAGGTTTTTACCGCTACAACTTCTGAAAGCTATTCAAAAGGAACATATTTTTATTTATTTGGCTATTTGGTCATTTTCCCAGTTCTGTTTACCTCGTCGCGAATATCTTCTACTTTCCTGATGACTTCGTGGTCCAGGTCCTCGCCATCGGTGTTTTGAAATCAAGTGTAAGGATATCAATCGATTGGAATTAAGTAGTATAAGGTATAGAGAAGAAGTAACTGTTTTTTTTTTTTACCATAAAATAATCTTTTCTTTGTTCAATAACCTTACCATTCAGGTAGTTCAAAACGGCAGTCATTTTAATTTTGTTATCGTTTGTCTCTTCCTTATTTGCACTCCACGGAACAGCATTTATTGCAATATCAAAGAGTTTGTAGAAATGGAAATTATTTATGACCTTTAGGAATATGTATGTGACTGAGGCAAGGTTGGAGTTGGTAAGGCACAGCCTTACTGAAGGTACTATCTCCCCACATAGCACAAACACATATAATATATGTATAATAGAGGTATGATTTAGACGTTCAATACATCTAATAGATATGAAAAATTAAGCTAGAATACATATACTAGACGTATATTTCACGTTTATATGTCCTACCCTTATACGTATGCCACATGTATAATACATGTCTACCTAGATATTTGTTATACATTTGGTAGACATTCCTTAATTGATTTAGACGTTCAATACATCTAATATATATATAAAATTAAGCTAGAAAACATATATTAGACGTATACTTCAGGTTTATATGTCCTACCCTTATACGTATGCCACATGTATAAGACATGTCTAGTTAGATATTTGTCATACATTTGGCAGACATTCGTTAGTGCGTGTAGCGTGGCATT
>JAGDQP010058700.1:0-12510 GCA_022664845.1 Lepisma saccharinum
GAACAATAAGCGTGATATGTGTTTTTATTTAATAAACGTTAGAGATATTTCGCTTAAGTTAGTCTAGTTTTGTATTATAAAAGGCAATGTATTAAATCAGGTATTCTATACAACGTTTTATGTTCTTAGGTAAAGTACCGGATTATCCCATAACTAATGCCGCATGTTCGATGACCGCTGCAATGACGCCAACTGACGAGCGAATAGTGAAGTAGAAGGCACGTGCATATAGGACACTTGATTGTGAAGCAGTGTGTAGAAGGAACAATATTGGTTGAACGATTCCACTAATAGTCCATTGGAACAGGGACTATGAAACTGAATCAAATGAGCCGTGCACATGCCAAGTTACAATAGAGCCGCCTGATGTTCTTAGGCAAAGATTTATATGGAAAATCTTTCTGTTCTTTATTAGATTAGCTGAAGTTCCTCTATGGAAACCTCCCAGAATCGTTCAAAGGACTGAAGGTAAGGTTAGGTTGGATTGGGTTACCTTATGTTAGTTCGTTTAAGTCGTCGTTAAATGGGCTTAACGCCTAAACTTCGAAATCAGATCCGAAATAATGTACTGAACATGGTGATTTCTCGTCCGGGTGAGTCCAAAGAGCATCCGAAATTAGTTATGCTAGGTTTGGTAAGCTTAGGCTAGACTCGATTCTTTATTTCATACTTTGAGAGACATTGTATTCAATGACCGATTTAATATTTTATTCGTTGGTAAAATTATATTTTTAATTATTTCAGCTGCCGTGAAGTGTCAGTGGATTTTACACTGACTTGAAAGACTCTGACAATGCCGAATTGTGCGGTGGCTTTATGTGGAAATTACAACCAAAAGACAAAAGATACACATACAAGGTACCACAGGTTTCCGAAGGATGTCGCTCGTTCTAAACAGTGGCTTCATGCATACAAGCGTGAAGATAAAGTAAATTTCAAGAATGCTACTCTGTGCATTGTTCACTTTACATTTGAAGATGATTAGATGATTATGTTCGAGATCTTCAAGCTGAACTTCTGGGATTACCTCCGAAGAAAATTTTGAAGCCAACAGCAGTGCCAAAAGCAACATCGTTAAATCTTACAGCAGTCCTAGATCCAATTGATCTAAGCCAGGAACCTCTTCACACACCATCGCATGAAAGTGAAGAACAAGATAGTACTACCAAGAAAATAGATAGAGGTGTAAGATATGATAACCGTGCAATTCGAAAGCGTGCACTCTTTAGGCTCAGTACACTCTCACCAAAGAAACGAAAGATTGATGTAAGTACTGATACTGATTTAAATAATTCCGAAGAAGAGTTAAAGAAAAGGTAAGGCAGTTGAGTTAGAAAACAAAAATTTGAAAAATGAAGCAGATAAACTTAGAAGAAGAAATGCATTTTTACAAAAGAAGCGTAAACATAAAAAATAGGCGAATTTTATTTCTGAAAAAGCAACTAGAAGACAATGCCAAACAAATACTGAACAAAGATTTTAGCCAAACTCAAATTGACTGTTTGATATCAGGAAAAAAAGAAGCCACACTGGACTAGAGAAGATATTAGCGGAGCACACTCTTCGCTCTATTTTTTAAAAAAAAATGTTATATCGATTTGCGGAAGCATGGGCATTCCGTTACCTGGACTTTCAACTCTTAGAAGGAGGGTTTCCAATTCTTTTCAATGTCGTTCAGGAGTTTTAGTTGAAGTTTTAAATTTAATGCAATACCAAGGGAAAACATTTAGTGAGAAAGAGCGAATTTGTGTTTTGAGCCTTGACGAAATGATTGTTGACTCCAGAATGTGCTATGATCAGGAGGAGGACAGAATTTTAGGCCCTTACAATCATGTTCAAGTTGTAATGGTACGCGGACTTTGTGGAAGCTATAAGGAAAATATATATATATATATATAAAAAAATTGGATACACCGATGACTGGAGAGTTGTTGAAACACATAATCAAGGAGGTTCAAAACGTAGGATTTAATGTTGTAATAATAGTTTCAGATTTGGGTGGGCAAAATGCAAGTATGTGGAGTGATCTAAATATACAGTTTAACAATACATGTTTTGAAAATCCATCGATCCCTTCTGATCATATCTGGGTTTTTGCTGACGTGCCACATGTGATCAAATTGTTAAGAAACCACTTTCTGGATAATGGCATTACACTTCCAGGAGGAAAAACAATCAACCGAAGTATAATTGAACGTCTAATAGCCCTCGATAAAGGAGAAATTAAATTATGCCCTAAATGAACATCTCAACATTTGACAGTGTATGGTAGAGACAGACAGCGCGTTCATCTTGCTTGTCAGTTATTTTCGAATCATGTTGCACAAGCAATTAGTCTTTTGATGCCTGAAGAAAAAGGAGTGGCAGAATTTTTCAAGTTAGTGAATGATGTATTCGATATTCTAAATACTAGAATTCCAGTGAATGATACAAACCCAATTGCAAGTGGATTTGGACTAAGGTTAGAAATTCAGGAAGAAGTGCTACACAAGTTTTACAAAGTCTGCGAAAATATGAAAATTAGCAAACGTTAATCGTTACTTCCTTTCCAGAAGGGATTTTTAACAACCATTAAATCTCTACTCTGCTGCTTAATCAGGACTGTTTGGAGAATTTATTTTCGCAAATCAGAACAATTGGGCGCACGTATGACCACCCTCTTTCAGTTGAGTTTAAGAATCGTCTGCGATTACTAATCATGAGTAAAAATACAACGAACATACCATTCAATAGTTCCTCAGTTGTTGCTATTAAAGGTGAAGATGCTTACTTAACATCACTGAAATGCGAGAAGTTACTCTGCAGGATATAACTACGCCGTCTATATTTCAGTCCACATCTGATTGTTCGTCTCAGGGTCTTCGCTATTTGGCAGGCTACATTGCTTCTCGTTGCCGGAGTATAGACAATGGTCATCCAAGGGTCAAATTATAAAACTTCTAGCATTGGTTGGACTGAAAAACTTTCACGTGGAGGTTTGTGCATTCCGTCAGATAGCTGGTTAGGAACCATGAAAGAGTTTGAAGTTGTATTGGAAATTTTCCACAATAGCTCGTTGTCCAGCAAACCTGCCGGATACATAGTTTGATTAGCATACTGTCAGATAAATATCAACATATAAATAAACAAATAATATATATGTGATGTTACGGACTTGCATCCGCATTCGCCACAGTAATGCAGCAGTCAAAACACAAAGAGCAATGCAGCTTCAGCATCTAAAATCTCGTAAATGGCAAGCAGCAAGTTGAAAAGTAAGGATATATCAAGAAATTTCTAATATTTTCTACATAGAAATAAAATAAATTAATCATACAGTATTTATGAATCAGTTGTAGAATCGACGGGGCTGAAGGAAATTTTCTAATAGCTGTCCACCCTCTGAAATGTTATATTTTATTTCTGCGGGATATATGCCTACTGTAGTTATTCCCCTTACTGGAAGCCTGCATACGAACAGGCTTACAATATTATAAGAATTGTCTTAATTTCGTTCGGAACTTCGGAATCATATTTCCATCCTCTCTCATCAGCATAGCCGGATTTATGCGTCTAGGCGCTCTACACCCATGACTTTCAGCGCACCCTCCATTTTCCCCTCACTCCCATTTTTTTCCTCTTCCCACCTTCACATTCTGACAAATTGTTCTCCTCCGTCCTCTCGTCATTTAATAATAATAATAATAATGAGATAAGTTACTTAACTCTTTCAAAGCAACGCGCTTTCAATAGAAAAGCGATACCAGCAAGAAAGAAATGAATTATTATAAAATAAGTAAAGTTGAGCCCAGTTGGGGGATTGTACGTATATGCTATCAGCAGGCTTCAACAGCGAGCATCGTATTTGGATAAAAAAATGTTCTGTTGGAAAAATTGCGGCTAGACCTTCCCAACGACACCTCAAGCACCTTTTTAGCCCTAGTAGGTCTAAAGATAAAAAATTGACCCTATCTCTGGCGCCGTCCCTTCAATGTGTACCATCTGTACAGATTGAAGCAGTGTTGCCGAGACCTTTCGAACGACACCTCGACCACCTTCCTAGCACTAGTAGTTCCCGAGTTGAAAGTTCTTGACAGATGGAAAGAGTGGGCGCATAAGGCTTCATAGCGCTTGAAGCCTAAAAATAATTTATCCTCGTCTTGGGAGGACGGGTCTTGCAGTGCCCCTTTGCCAACGCCACTGCTTTTGATTACAAAATAGCATGTGAGGTATAGAAGAACTAAAATTATTTCATTTGGTTACTTTGGCTCATTTCGTCTTATTTCATTTCAACCTATGGCAAATTAATTTTCTCGTTAAAAATAATCTAAACATTTATTTGATTACATTCCAATCAATTGATAAAAATATAATACATTACATGACTACTGCAAAAATATAAATATTAATATTTTAATTCCCTAACTTTAGAATGCTTTGAATGACGTAGAAAAAACTCAACTATCGTATTTTTGCTATTACATACGAGTCTTTCTTCTCGACTGTGACATCACGCTTTAATAGGTAGATGATAAGTTCCAAGTGCTGCCTTATGCCTTAACTACCTTGGGTCTACGGGCCGAACCACATGAAGCTCTCTTGCTTGGTGTTCTCTTCTTGGACATTTTCCCCAACAAATCCATTATTATTATCTATAATTCTCTTATGTTTTATTGGTCTTTACCTTTTCTAGTGCTTTATCATAAGTGCTCTTTGAATTTCATTGCTAGCATCTCCCTTCCCACATCCTATTCCTGGCCACTGGCCACTGGTCCCCGTCTAAGAAATAAGACGCGCAGTGGTCATCAACCTATTCCTTGCCGCTGGTCTGTGTCAAAGAAATAAGACGCGCAGTGGTCCTCAACCAATTCTGAGCCGTTGGTCTGTATCTAAGAAATAAGGCTCGCAGTGATTCCCAACCTCACTTCACTACTACTATTTTTCTTTATTTTCTCTATTTACTTGTACTAATTTGTTTGTTTACTTTTCAGCATCGCATTTCGGATCATCCCGCGACCTTAGCCGTGGCTTAAGTTAGTACATGTATACCACAGGGTATACTGCTCCTGGGTTTACTGCGCTATTTAGTTAAGATAGATTTGGCCGCCTCTCGTGGTACTACCTTAAGAAAGTAAAGCCCATGCCGTGGTGAGAATATTGGAAACTAATCTCGGTATGAAAAACTAAGCTCCTTCCAAACATATCGCATGTTTAGTGCATAATTTTCAAGTTACTGTGGCAGCAATGAAGAAGAGATATATTGCAAAAGAATTCTCATACGATACACACGTTTGAATGTGTGATAATATGACGGGCAAAATAGAAAATCAGAAAAGGAACAGTGCGAACTTGTGTAAGCAAGTAATACTAGATCTATTCGAAAAGTAAACAAAAAAGCAATGACTCTCTAGTGTAGTGGTGTAGGTGCTGGCATTCTGCGCTGAAGGTCCCGGGATCGAGACCGCTTGTCTTTTTGATTTTATTTCAAACTGTATGTTATTGAGAACTTTAAATAAATTCATGTAGATAAAGATGCGTCAGCCGTCACTTGAACTGAACGGGATCATGGGTAATCGAGTTACGTCAGCTTGTATACGTCATGGTCGAGTGAGTCTCACTGTCAGAAATACTCTCCCTAAACTCTTATGAAGCTCAGCGGTTGAACCTTGTAAAATGCCTACACCTTTCTGTCAAGATCATAGATGAACTATAATAGCTATAAAGCATTAATCTCGTTTATACTTCCTTTACAATCCGCTAATACATAAACGTCATGAATTTTGCAAATAAATAAATAAAAAATAAGGAGATGCTTTAAATTTTAAACAAGCATCTTTGGCAGCTATACGACCCACTACTGTAAAAATTACAAATCGGACTTTTTCAATTATTTCAGTGCAATGCTATTATTTTCTGACCAAATATTTCCTATATGAAATATAATCTACCGTTGTAATTATCATGGTTTAGTAACAAATAAATAATGGAAACTGTTTCTAAGTAATTAAAACACATATATCAAATTACTTTAGAAAAAACATTTACTACTTTTCCAAACACAAAGTGAGACTTTAAAAAAAGAATCAAATAATACATTTAAAAAAAACAACTATGAAATAATTTTTAACGTCATTTTCAAAATTATTTCAACACAGTCACCTTTTTCTGTATTAAAATTGCTTTCAAATGCTTATTAAAATATGTTGTCAACTGGTGAATTTCAGGAGATTTTCAAATTATTTTGAAAACATATTTAACACATTGTAAAAGGAAATTTCTTTGAAAGATACTATTAAGATCTTATTTTAAAATAATTTTCTGTAATTTGGAAAATAGTTTCGCGCTGTATTTGCTACTTGTGCTGTTTAACCATAACATTAATACAAATGTAGAAATATTTCCAAGTTCAGAAGAGATTTCCTGTTAAATACAGCTCTCCCGAAAACATGCCCGGAAGAAACATTGAGTGTGGCTTTAAACTGTTCCATTTTGAAACCTGCCCAATTTTAGTGAAATTTAATATATAGGAACTCCAAAGATTCCGGAATCGATATTTAAGTAAAAAGAAATAATTCTCGAAATTAAGATGGGAGCAACATGATATGCATTTTAATTTTAAAATCCCATTTAATTTTCTTTAAATATCGTATCTCAGGGCTCCTACACGTATTCGCTGAGTATGATTCTGAACTGAAAAAAAATACGTATAGGAAGTCCCTCACTGCGGAAACTTGAGAAAAAAAATATTTGATTTTATGAAATTTCATACTTTGAATTTCAAAGGTGGCTGAGTAAAAATTCTCTGAAATAAAAATCTTGAATTACATTATCGAACATGGCTGTAGTACAAAACGTCTCTATATGAAAAATCTCTACCTAGAATCTCCAAACAGCGTTTCTTATCTAGAATCTCAAAACAGCGCTAAGATTTGTTAAAGATTTTTAAAAAGTGAATTCTGAAAATCAAGATGACCATAACCCGAAACGTTTTCATTTTTTAAAAGAATGTGAGCCAGATGTAGCCCAAGACTTTTAAAATAAAACAAATATAAAAAATGAAGTAAACTTGCTTTTCAAAACGATGCAAAACAAAGAATATTATTCAGTTATGAAAGATCTAGACAATCTTAAGTAGATTTATAAAATATAAAGTGGCTCTGATATGGTGTTAAATTCTACAGGCGTAATCCCAAATTCATGACACACTTTGTATAAATATCGTTAACAGCATGTTACAGGAAAATACGAAGTTTCTTTAGAGTCACGTGTTTTATTATAGCTGAATTCAGAGCTACCTAGACCCTAGGTGTTATAAAATTATTCTGTTTTTCCATTATAGTGCAGTGTAGTGTTCGATTTCTAGGGCGAATGGTTGGGACTTTCCCT
The DNA here is from genome assembly GCA_022664845.1 of Lepisma saccharinum. Taxonomy (NCBI): domain Eukaryota; kingdom Metazoa; phylum Arthropoda; class Insecta; order Zygentoma; family Lepismatidae; genus Lepisma; species Lepisma saccharinum. Next base: position 7,366 of record JAGDQP010058700.1, read on the forward strand.
TCTATGGAAATATCATCCTTAACTCTGCGTTCCGAACTCCGCCCTTAGCCAAAGGCGTCAAATACGCTATTCTAACGTGTTTGAAATATTATTTCCACTCTATAAATTGCATAAATCGATTGCTGGATTGCAGTTTAAAAAGAAAGTATACGGTACTTTAAAATTCTTTCTCACACTTATTTTTCCACACTTACATACACACACTCCGCCTGCTGATCGTGGGGTTTCGGGTTTGATTCCCGGCTCTGCCAAGGGATTTTTTTCCAAAGCAAGAGGGTCTGCAACGGTGCCCATCCAGCATCGTGATGCAATTGGGAAGTGCTGTGAATAAATGAGTGAATAATTACCAACTGTGGCAATCACAGTTGATAGCTTCGGTTCTCCTCTCCCAACACGTCTGGTCAGCTTGGGAGCAGCAGACAAACTCTTTCTTAGGGAGAGGCCTGATCCAATAGTGAATTGAATATGGCTGTGAATATATATATAAGCTGCGAGCTAAAGCAAGAGGTAAAAGCGGCGAATTTACAATAATAATAATGGTGTGTTCTGCCCGAGGGCAGGTGCTGACCCGAAAGTCCCTGAGCAGGGTAAACCGATGGCGGATGTCATTGTCTTCAATCGGATAGAGAGAACATCTCAAGGACGGCACCTACAGTTTAACGTAGACTCCGAACACTGATTCCGACAGACTCCCCTTGCTGTGCGAGTGTCACCTCCCAAATTCTCGGCCAAAAATCAGTAGAAACCGTGCAAATCTCGACTTACACTCTCCAAATTTTTACTTTACACCCCCACCCAAACTGCAAATTATGGCGAAATCCCTGACTCCAAACCACTTATATCAACTTATGTGTTTAGTACGCAATATTAAAAATACTCGACTTCCATGAATTCATTTATAACTATGTCATTCAAGAATGTGACTTCTATATACAGGGAACAGACACAAAGGGTAAATGAACAGTGCGTAAGGAGTTTTGTCTCTTCGTTAACGTGTAATTTGCTTCACATCGCTAAAGTTATATAAACGATTTCTTGCTGAAATTTAACATCAGTTTCTAATTCATTTTCTGTATTGTTATTAGCAAGCTACAATGCAAATATTACTGTTACAAATTTACACTTGCAAAATCATTTTAGATTTTCTTTTAAATTTAAGTAAAGTTCGTATTTGAGAAAGCTAACATTTGTATGCTAAGGCTTGATCAGAATTCTGGTCAAATTTCGCAGGCAAATGCTGTATTTGTAATGCTCTTCTTATATATTAAATGCAGCTTGAGCCAACGTTGCCTGAAGGTCTTAAATGAAATTTGAATTCTATAATCCATGTTTTTAAGTAAAGCGGTTTATGGGACCTAAAACTATACACAACATTAAAAATGCCTTTTGAAATTAAGAATAAATATCTCAAAATTTCAGAAATAAATTATTCTACAAATATTTCCTGTTAATTTTTCATTGCATGATATCTTTCCTTCATATTCGCATTGCCGAAATAAATATTTCTTACTACCTTGCTTTAGCGTCGTCCATCTTTAATAAAATATATACTATTATAAATGATGTGCATGTTGTGTTTAAGTTTATCTTCTTAGTTAAGCAATTCCATAGTTTACGCTCAATCCCACCTGAAATGTCCTCCTGCTGCTCCTATAGACAGGTCCAGAAGTGAAAGTTTTTGGCTATTACGATCTAATTTGTACTGTTTGGCTTTTCTGGCGCATTTTAATCAAAATAATCCGAACATCAATGTTACTACTCGAAAAACAGGGGGAGAGTGTCCGCCATTTTGAATTTAAAATGACAGAAACTTAAGAACTGAGTGTAATTACAAAAATAAACAGCTTTATGAAGCTATTATGTACACACCTTATTATCCAACTTGATTCATTTATATGATTTTGATTTTTAATAACTTTTTAATCCCCCGGGGAAATTCACGTAATTTATTTTTTCACAAATTTCTTCCGGGAACAATGATTACAGCAATTTCTTCAAAAATATTTTGAGATTATTTAATAGCGAATATTATTTTTTTACTAATTTCTTTATTTATTTCTTTTCAGATATTGAGGGTTAAAGTTTAATCATGCAGGATTCTGCTGTAGCTCAGTTACAAAGTGATGAGATCTGCCTATTATGTCAAATTCCTCTTGGTGAGGACAAGCGAAATAGAAACGCAGTTCATGACGCTTCTCTACGAGGTTGGAAAACTCTACAAGAATATGCTGAAGAATGGTCTACACTTCCGATTCCTTGGCATGCTTTTACTAAAGTTAGAGACAGAATAAACAGGAAATAATCATTTGGAAAATTTCATAGGGCATGTAGACAAAACTTTACGCAAAGAACAAAATTAAAGAGAAAGAAGTCAAAATACCCTCCAGAAACAAATTGTAATTCTCAAGAACAAGAAGCCTCAAATTTGTGTGAAGAAGATTCTACACAATCTGAATAGTCCAATGGTAGTCCTCTAGTCAAGAGATGTAAACGTATTCCTTCCGAGGATTGCGTCAAGAATGTTCACGACAAACCATGTTTTGTGTGTCATAAAATTCATTTGAAGAAGAAACAACATGGATCTTGGATAGACTGTCGTCCTTTTCGCGTTGAGCTAGAGACGGCTTGCAAACCTTTGATTGAGATGATGGAATATCACCTTGAATACCAGGAAAGTACAATGAAGAAGGCTGCTGAGAGACTGAGAAGTGAACTAAATTCCACTGCCACAGGAAATGATGTTCCAGCTGCAGACATTATGGTACACCATCAATGTTACGTAATGTTTGTTCGACAAAGAAAAAACAAAGACAATAATAAATGTGATGCTGTATTAGATGAGCTCATCTCTGCATCTGATGCTGAGTTTAGGAACTTATTTCATGAAAAAATCATAGTTTTAAAGAAGGCATTTTTTATGACAGATACGCTAAAAAACTGGTGTGATCTTTATGACTCTCGAGGAGTAACAAAAGAAGTGGAATGTCTTTCAACGAAAGAATTAAAAACAAAGTAGCAAGAGTGGTTCGGTGAACAAATAAATTTTCATTTTGTCTCTAGACGAGGAGGAAACATAGTACATTCTAGCACCGTCACAGCTTGTGAATATGCTCTAGCAAGTTTAGCAGGACATGGACTCAGAGATGATTTGAAATCAAGATCATTTGGGTACATGATAAATAAACAAGTTAAATCTCTAACTGAAACCCAAATGCCGGAAAATCCTGATGATCTGGTAACTAAAGTGTCCTCGCAAGCAGTGTGAACGAATTGTCTCAACGAAAAGTTTATACTTCGTGGGACTAGTACTTGCCATATTGTTGGTAATCGGTAATATAGAGTTAAATCCGGGTCCTGTCACACTAGAGGATGTTATTTCTAAACTCGATGTCATGAGAAAAATATCAAACTTATGTACAACAACAAATGAGTTGGGCAAACGCTTAGACGACTTGGCTGGTGAATTAAAAATAGTAAGGCAAGAAAATATAGAACTTAAAAATCAATTAGAAACTAATAATAGGCTGATTGATAAACTTGAAAATTTCTCGTGCAGAAACAATCTAATTTTCTATAATATTGAGGAAGGGCAAAATGAATCTTGGGAGGACTGTGAAAGATTGGTTAAAGCCTTTGTTCAGGAGAAGATTCAAATTGAACTGAATCCGTTCGATATAGACAGATCGCACAGACTGGGTAAGGGGAAAAACAGACCAATCATTGCTAAGTTTTCATTTTACAAAAGGAAAAAAGATGTATTAAAAAGTGCATATCGTGCTAAAGGGACACCCGTGCGCATAAGGGAAGATTTTTCGTTCGCTGTCAGGAACATTAGAAGAGAACTTAACGGCTGCCGAATTCAGGCTAAGGAACGTGGACAACGGGCGAGATTACAATTTGATAAACTTAATATCGATGGGAAGTCTTACACTTTGGAGAATCTGCGAAACGAAGACGAAAGAAGGTTAAAAGATATTGTTGGTGCGTGCTCAGTGAATGTGAACAAAGGGAGTGTTTCAAAGGATCCAGATGGGGAAAGAAATACTATCTCTTTAGTGTGGTCTCCTGCTGAGCCTACGGCGACAAGTGTCGGAGAGTCTCAACCATCCAGACAAACAAGAAATGCTGCTCGAAGAGGAAGGGGCGGTCAAAATAGCATTTATTGACAAGGAAAGGATACTGACCTTGAGCGAGGTAAGACTCTTAAAAATGTGTTCAGTGATGGACAAAGAACAAATACAGGTAGTTGTACTAATAATAGCGTACCCAATGAGCATTTTCTAATGTACTATACGAATGCGAGATCACTCAGAAGTAAGGCATGTGAATTCTCTAGAAACATTTCAATAAACAATTATGACTTTGTAGCAATAACGGAGACCTGGTTATCTGGTGATTATTTTGATTCTGAATTTTTTGATAATAGATACAGAGTTTACCGTAGAAACAGAGACTACCAAAACAGTGGGGAAACAACAGGGGGAGGGGTCTTACTGGCAGTTCGGGGCCTGGATGTCACTCAAGCATTTGTTACTGAACAGGACCCTGAGGGTATTCTTGTGAAAACAATGATAAATTCCAAACCGCTTTACATATGTGTTGTGGTGTATTTTGAACCAAACTCTGATATTTCATTGTATGAGTATTTTTTTCATTTTATTGAAATTAATTGCATAATAGGTAGCACTGTTCTCCTTGTCGGTGATATAAATCTTCCCTCCATTACCAGCAAAAGTTTTGATTTGGCTCAATCAACAAATAAATGCCAGAGTCTCTATCATTTTATGTTATATCATGACATGGAATCACATAATAGTGTTACAAATAGCTTAGGGAGAACGTTAGACTTAGTAATCGGTAACCTTCCAAATGTATCAGTAGTTAGAGAACTACATCCATTAGTAAAGAGGATGCTTACCATCCATCACTTTGTATAAGTTTTCCACGCGTTCGATCACCTAAACTCAGAAACAATAGAAATTTACTAGGGTTCAATTTTCAGAATGGGAATTATGGATATCTTTATAATGAATTAGCTAAAGTAGATTGGCAAAAGTTAAAAAAACATACGGATGTGAATGAAGCAGTTGATGAGTTCTATAAAATAATTTATGCAATATTCCAAAAGTGTATTCCAAAAAAAAA
>JAGDQP010058701.1:0-12510 GCA_022664845.1 Lepisma saccharinum
GATTGTTCTCCTTCCACACGATACGAACTTTTTTCCAGTGAATCCTTACCTACTTCTTGTTCCACGTTCACATTCAGTGATGCTATAACTTGTGATTCCGGTATAACGTTGACTTCTTGCTCAACCTCCACATTATCCGATGGATGATTTTTTTCAAGTGGCTCCTTTTGAACTTCTAGGATTTGATGGTTTTCGATTCTTTCTACTGCAGATATAACTGTCTTCCACGTTTGAAATAAGGAAAGATCTTCCTTTTGTCCTGGCCAATCCTCAGTGTGAGACACAGATAAAAACTGATTTATTTTTTCTTCCCCTATTATTACATTTAAAACTTTTTGAGTAATTTTTAGTTCAGATGGAGTTAAACTACTTCCAGATGTTGTAGCTAAGTGCTTGTTTTGTGCTTCTAACCTAACTGCATTTTCATTCCAGGGATATAATCCACAGCGCCTGAACCCATTCTGCAAAGCAACTGAATATTCTGGACCATCTAAAACTTTACTTAACAGAGGAGAAAAATGTTTCCTTTGTAAGATGGGGCCCTCGTTCATGTTCTCCATTCTCCAATTATGAACTTTTTGCTTCCATGTTCCTTTAACGCTGCGAAACACTGCTACTTCAAGTGGTTGGATTATCTGTGTTGCATTTGGACTCAAAGCTACTAGGATAATACCATTCTCTTCACAGAACCTGCTTGTATGCAAAGAAAGATGAGAAGCATGTCCATCGATAAATAGAATCACCGGTAAATTTATATTTTTTTGTTAACAGCCATGGATGAAAGACGTTAGCTAAAAACTCGAAGAACAGCGCTCCAGTCATCCATCCTGATTCTGACTTGCCAATTCCCCAATTTTCGGGTACACTATTAACTACTTCTGCGGGAATCCGTTCATACGGAAACACAACTAAGGGAGGAGCAAATGTACCAGCAGCATTGCCAGTTATCAAAGCCGTTAAACACTGTTTTTCATCATTACTGACTTGTTGGTAAACCTGCTTGTCACCCTTTCTTGCAAGAACTCTGTTCCCTTTCGGATTTAAAAAGAAAGCAGTTTCGTCAGTATTAAACAATCGAGTAGGTTCTTCTAGAATTCTCTCATGACCTTCTTCCTTTAAGTAAGTTGACACCTCTGAAAACCACCTTGAAATTGTTTCTTTGGTAACCGAAGCACGCGACACTGTCAAATTTTGCGCGATCCTTCTAGAAATATTTGGATTCCTTCTAATAAACCCTTTAAACCAAGTTTTGCCAGGTCTGTTATCCTTAAAGGGATTCTTTCGTTTCAAATCTTGCATTAACTGTTGGACACTGTTTAGAAGTTCATCAACAGTCACAGGGAACCCAGCTTTGCCTACATCAATAATCCACTTCACTAGAATATTTTCTTCCTCTTTAGTGAGAATAGACGGTGGACCCATTTTCCTTTGAACTGGCGTTTTTTCCTTTTACTTTATATAATAGAGTTATTCGTGGAACTCCATTTTTTTTTTTTGGCTGAAGCTGCAACAGATACACCACGTTGACGAACTTCCTTTATTGCTGCTATCATCTGTTCCTCAGAGTATGACAAGAACCTTCCTTTTACTGGTGGTATCGTCCTGAAAAGAAAAAGTAAAAATGATTTATTTCTGGTTAATAGGAATGGCGAAGAAAAGATTTAGAAAGAAGATAAACCTATTTTGTGAGTCACTGAACAAAGTTTTAAGGAAAAGACTCATTAAGTATGTTATGGAGCATTTCGCCGTATGGAGCAGAAACATGGACTTTGAAAAAAAAGACGAAGCTTCGAAATATGGGCGTGGAGGAGAATGAAGCAAGCCGGGTAGAGAAAACTAATCAGGAGGAGTTTCAAAAGCAGGAGAAACGAGAGTAAAATTGGAGACAATCAGAAATTGGAAAAGAAACTGTTTGGGACAGTATTAGTTTAGAGAAAGGATTGTTATTTTGAAATATGTGATACGGTGTATTATAGCAGAAGAAAGAACTTGAATGGAGGTTGCAACAGATAAACAGCATTACAAAGGGAGGCTAATACGTTGAGACAAGGGGATTAGCGGGAGATCGATACAAATGAAAGCTGAATAGCTAACGAAAAATTACCTACCGTTAATGGCAGAACACTTTTGATGATAATTTGCATGCTATTAATTTAACAGAATATTTCATTAAAGAACGTTTATGTGATCCTCGTTGAAAAAGTCTGCATTGGTCCAATTTTTGGCCCAAGTCTAACCTCAACTCACAATTGCTACAACCCAAACTCTTTCCCTGTAGCGTTTGATTGTTATTAAAAAATAATTCGTCAGTTCATGTAAATTTGTCTTATGGCGTATATTTTGCAATACCTTTACAGAAAAGAAAGTATTAACTTGCATGAATTTTATTCTGATAATTTACAAGAAAAGATTCATTAAAAACCTGAAAGGATATTTTCAGCCAACGAAGAGTGATTCAGTACTTGACATGCACTGATGTCAGTGTTTGACACCCATGTCAACTACTAGTTCCATACAGTTGTTTTAATTTATAAAGCAACTTATAACATTTCCCATTATAACAAGTTGTTTGAAGCGGCAAACGTCAATTTTTTAACAAGAACAGTAGGAACTAGTACTTGACACGGGGTGTCAAGTTCTGAAACTCACGTTAAATTGAGTTTTAGTAAATGACACCCCTCCAACAACAATCAATTTTCTGTCCAAGCTTGTCGCTCTGATTTTGTTACGTAGCTGTACTCTTCTAAGATGGCAAATAAAGTACTTGTAGCAATGCAATACAAAATTTTGTAAGTTATTTATAAATAGAGAGTACTCACCTTCTTAACGAAATTCGCTACAAAACCTTATCAAAAAGCTAATCCTCACACTGGTTTCAAGAAATACAATGTCACTCTTTCCCGTAACGCATGTTTTTTGCAGTGGTGCCAGGTAATAATCAGTGAACGTCCGGTGTACACCTTGTTTCTACTTTCGTGTCCGTATGACATCGAGTAACCTTATTATTTGAACTTTTCTTGCCAAGTGTCAACTACTGGATTCCTGTCAACTACTAGTGCCTTTATTTCTTTAAAATCATGAATTAAAATTTTATATCAGTTTCCTCATACTTAGTAATTTCTTTATGCTCTAGGTGATATATTAACTCTTCATAATGTCACAAAATGCACTCTCCGTAAGCGGATATAAAAAACATAAGTGTTGCAATTGTTTCTAAATAGTTCAGTATCAGTCGAATATGAATTGTCTTAATACTTCCACATTCAGTTGCACAATACACTTAAATTACAGCAGAGCACTGTCACATTATGTCTTGAACAGTTTTAAAATTTGCCAGCAAATTGTAATTACCATTATTTTCTTATCAAAATAAAGAACTCATAATTAACACCAAAATTTATGAAATTTGATAAATTGTTTTCGTTAAATTCCGACCTCCTTTTTTCACAACTCTTCTTCCCACACCATGTGAGGGGAAGATCTGATAGATTGTTACCGAGTTGCGTGAACAAACTTTTTTAAAAAGATCTTACATACTTATCATTCAATAGCTACCAACAATGAAGAGCTCTCTTATTGGTCATATTTAGATTTATCCGCTAAAGCAGAAAAACAACTCCATATTGAGCCAACAGATTCTTTAATAGAAACTTGATTGTATATTTCAATCGTTTGATTTTAATGGTTGACTCTTCTCTCCTTATAGCCCATAACGATAGTCGTATGGTCTGAGCAGTGTTCGATTTGAAATACGGGAAGGTTTGGATTTCTCCCCCTCTTAGCGAAAATTTTCCCTGGCTCTGTTTTCCGAAATATCCTTCAAGCCTGGGATATGAACGGATTTAAATTACGATTTCCTACATTCTGAAAAAAAAATCACCCTCTCAGGAAATTGTACAAATCGGACTCTGAGTCTGAGGCATTAGACCAGCGTCTTCAAGGTCGCAAGCACAAGTTGATTTTAACAAGCATTGCACTCACATAATCGTGACAGGCAGAAGTGCAAAACTACTAACATGCTCCATACAAAATAAAGTTCACTGCAAGTTCATCTTCTCTCCTTATGACCTGAAAGGTCATATCAGATTTTACATTGCTCTGTATCTTAGAATAGCACTAAACTTCCCCAGTTTTGTGAAATTTCTATTTTTCATTCATATCTAATGTAGCCATGTTTCATTTATATCTATTGTCTGTTAAAGTTATTTCTTCACTTTGCACAAAATAACTGCTTCAACCATAGAAGCGAAATGTTTTTTATTTAAAATTTTCTCCGATATACCTTCGTTGACACTATCAGTAACAGGAATTACCTTTTTTTTTATTATTCTCTTGAAATAGTCTTTCTTATCAACGCTATCGATATGATTGTCACAGAAATCTGTCTAAACGTTTGGTCTGCTTTTTCAAGCTTTTGAATTTTTATTTTACTGGTTGTCCTGAAGGTTATTTACCACATTCACCTAATTGTGAACCTACAACACAGAATGTAATATAAACAAACAATTATATCGAGACGGATATAAGTCATAGTGCTATTACTGTCCTTACAATTAATTTCATTTTTTAACTAACAATTACGAGTGCTTCCAAGCATATATGCTTATACGTATGTATATGCTTCCAAGCATATTTCTATTTCTTGCGAAAATACTCTCTTCCCAAGTTCATATAGGTGGTCAAGGGGGGGGGATATATCCCCCCCTTACTTACGCCACTGGTTTTGCTCACGGGTGCTCCAGTTAGACGGGCACCCACAATTAGACCTATTTGTAACTCCGTCAAGTCGGACATACTGGTCACTCACCACACCTGCACATCGTCCACAACCACCTGTCTCACTCTACTATTAGTGCACACTGCACAGTCCATTCACTAGCGTCTAAGGGAAGCACATGTTTCCAAAGCATGGCCCACTCTCGCGCAGACGCGGAGCTCCTTGAACACCGACAAGCGCTTGTTTCGCAGCTCCCAGCTTTGTTTGGTGGTTAACGTACCGGAAAGCGGATCCAGAGATCCCGGGATCGAATCCTTGCGTCGTTTCTTTTACATGTTTTTTTAAAGAAAATTAACTTTTTTCTTTCTTTATGTATATATGCATTAGGAAATTTAATAAAAGTAGTGATTTATTATTAATAATTGCTTTGGCATTACTCGGCCAGACGGTTCTACCAAATAGAAATTACTGAAAGCTAGGATGTATATAAATAAACCAGCGCTCGGTGTGCAAGGGGGGCACGATGCGTCCGAAGGGAGCTGGGCGGCGTGAGCCGCGGTGGGGGGGAGGGCGCAGCCCCCCGGTTAGCGGTGAGCATACGCAAATGTGCTGTTAACATTCTGTTTATATATGCGCTCTCCTAAGACACGAGTGTCCATCCTACCTGCAACAAACAAGAGACGTTTGATTTACGCAGTGCTCAGTGTTACCAAGCACAGTTACAATATGTCCCACTTTTGACAAGTGTTTCCATTATTTTGTCCAATACCTGTACATAAATAGTGATCAAAACACATAAATACTCTGTATTATAGCACTAGCTACATAAATCGTTTTTTATGCCGCAGTTATGGGCCTAATATTAATATAAGTAATCACCGACTGGCCGTAGTTCAGTGGTAGAGTGTCTGTTGGCTTAGCATTCCTGAGGTCCTGGGATCGATCCAGCAGCCGAATCCTGACTGAGTTTTTCCAGGATTTTTCTGTATTAACAGACAAATACTGGGATGATACCTACAAAAATAGACCCTGGCCATCTACCTTCGAACATCCTTTCCCCAACCCTTAGAAGCCTAAAGACCTTAAAATGAATTCAATTCAATTAACATAAATAAAAATGAAGAAATATATTAGTAAATTAAGTTGAAATACCACCTAATAAGTGCCCGCAAGATGAAAGGTTACTGACAAATTTGTTTCACTTTACAAATTTTGATTTCTTGGTTGTAGCAACGTCAATTCTTTCATTTGTTTATTTTTGTACATTGTGTGCATACGAATGCACAGTCTCGAAACCTGTTTAAGATACCGTATAGGAGAAGATAGGTTCACACGACTGGTTACATGTAAAGTTTTGATTTTATCGAGATCATTTTGCCAAATATTATGTTTAACTTGTACATCTGTAATGTGATGTCTGTAGTATGTAATATTACAATATGTTGGCTTTTTGATAATTAAAGGATAACTTCATTTTTTTTTGTGAAAGAACTTTCCGACCTCAGTTCTTCCTACTGTCCACTGAATCGCCTCCTCCGAAACTTGGTCTTGGGTCCGCCACTGATCATACCATACTTTATTGGTAAAATGAAGATAGTAATACTGTAGATCACAATTAAAGAAACAAAACAAAAATAACTATTGTAATTATAGTTATATTTAGTAATACATCCCAGGGGTGGGGTACATGTAAACGCTTTCCCACTCCTCTCACTAGATATTTTTTCTTGCATCCTGCATTTAAGTAGTCAGTGATGTATATAATAAAAATAACGGATACCCAATTGTTACATACATAAAAGTTTGTTAGTTGAGATCAGTGCACAGATTAAACAATTTTACCTTGAACAATGAACGATGTCTAATCCTGAAACCTTACTGTATGCATTAATTACAATAGAGAAAATATCAAAATGTCAAAACTGGATAATCAAAAATAATTCTTCGTTTCTGCGATTTTAATTACATTTTGATTACAGTAACAGAAAACGACCGAAGGGGAAAAGACTAATCGATAACAGAAATGAGAAATAAAGTTTGAAAGGGAAATATTTACTCATGCAGAAAATGTTCGACTTCACTCCAACCGCCTAATTAATTAGCATCTGATTCAACGTTACATTTACAGCACACAGAATATTCTGAGATGAAAATGTTTAATGCTGTTGACTTGTTTAGAAATAAAACATAAGGCAGGATAAACTAATTTGCTGATACTTTTATATTAAATTAATTTTTATAAGGAAAATAACATAACAAATTAAACTATATTTATATATTGAAGTTATCCTTCTAAGCAACGTTTTCCACTAGTTTACTATCACTAAGATACAATAAACACACCATAATTGAAAAAGCATTGAAAACAACACTAAAGGGAAAGGTTATTTGGGGACAGTGGACAGGTTATTTGGTGGTAGTAGGCAGGTTATTTGGTGACATTATGAATTATTACCGTGTTCGGATTTCTATATAAACCAACAAAGGAATATTTATCACGTAACATACCGCCAATAATTATATATAAAAAAACTCTCTGTAATAATGTAATAGTAGGTATTATACGCGATACTATCATTAACTCCGAAATTGAATTTAAATACCTTAGAAACAAATGCTACCTGCAGCTAAAGAGTTTACGCAAAATAAAAAGCTGCAGCAACTAATTATATATCTGTTGCAATTAACTTCTATGCGTCATACGATAAGCAAGAAATTTTACGAGTACAAGGGGGAAGGATTGGTAGATAAGTTTCCGGCCTAACACAGTAAATGAACCCATATGTTATGTAGCTATGTTTTAGAGGATATTCTGAAAAAAAAATCATACATGTATTACAGATACTTATCTTTCGTTGAAAGTTTGAAATGACCATGGCGGAGGAAAGTGTAACTTCTTTTATCAAATTTGAAAAGAGATCAGTCATCAAGTACCTCTTCTCAAAGAATATTGGAGCAAAGAAAATTTTTGATAAATTAACATAGACAATGGCCAATGAGTGTCCTTCATATAGCACAGTGAAATCGTGGGTAGCGGAGTTTAGGACGGGGAGGAGGAGCACAGAAAATTAGGAGAGGTGTGGAAGGCGCAAAACAGTGGTAACCCACGACATTATCATCGCAGACAGGTCTTGTCACGTATTGCAGAGACCATAGGGATAAGTGTGGAGCGAGTGCATTACATCGTGCATGAAAAATTGGGTATGAAAAAATTGTCGGCCAAGTGATTGCGCAGACTCTTCACAGCTTATCAGAAGACAGCAAGACATGGATCAGTGCACGAAGTGCGTTGGATTGTTTTTCAGTGAGTGCTTCCAACTTTATTAATCAACTTGTTACTGTTAATGAAACACCATTACATGTGTATAATCCAGAGACCAAAATTCAGTATATGCAATGGCACCATAATGGGCCACCAAGACCAAAGAAATATCGCAGACAAAAATCCGCAAAGAAAGCGATGGGTGTTATTTTTGGGTCTCTGAAGGGGTAATACTGAGCAAATATCTGGAAATAGGCAGTACATTAAATGCTGAAGGATATGTGAAAATGCTGGACAAATTACATACCGCTTTGAAAGAAAAGAAGCAAGGTAAACTGTCCAAACACATCGCCTCCTTGCAAGACAATGTTCCTTGCCACAAAGCAGTCATCGCAACGCACAAACTGTGTGAATTGAAGTACGATATCATTGACCATCCTCCCTATTCTCCAGATCTGGCCCCCTCAGACCATTATCTTTTCCCGAAACTTGAAATTCACCTGAAATGTATTGAATTTAGTGACACAAATGACGTCATAGCAGCTGTAGAGGCATGGTTTGCAGCACAAGACAGTATGTTTTATTATAATGGGATCAAATTGCTGCAGCAACGCTGTACCAAGTGTGGCAACCTGAAAGAGCCCCACATTGAACAAAATGCCATCACCGTGTACCTGGTATCATGTTTGCATTCCGAGGGCGGAAACTTATCTAACCTCACTCGTATGAATTATTGTTGCTCTGAACATGATCGAATCAAGCTAAACATATATATTTAACACGATTGTAACTACTCTTGTCCCAGATGGTCTTGTCGATAATTGTATTAGTATTGCAGCTCCGGTTTATTCTTAAATCTATGATTCTTGTTCATCTTATTATTTTAAAATTATTTTTTATGAGCTAGAATAATGGTTATGGCGTTTGTGAGGAATGACGGTGAGTGCTGTAACGGGGCAAGGATAGCGATGGTAGCGACCAGGGCCTTAATCTAGGAAACATACAGGCATTTGCCCGGTAAATATGTGGAAAACACTAAAAAAATCTCAGTGAGGATGGCTAGCAGCAGGATTCGAAACTGCGTCTTTGCTCTTTTTTACCGGTCAGCGATAAAGCTCCTTTAACGACTACAATATTCAGTATATGAAATTTTACGAACAATGGTCAGAATATCTGTTTGGTACACTCACAGTATCTGCTAGCTCAAGTTAAGAAAACTGAGAGAAAAAGAGAATTCAATGGACATCCTAGCGAACCTACAAAGTTCATCCACATGGACATGATATGTACGTCCAATGGACATCGCAGCGAACCTACGAAATCCATAATATGGACATGATGTATCTAGTCCAACAAACGTATATGTGGTCATTAAGATTATGTAAGTTTTGTAGTGCATTACGTCAGCTCCTGGCAACTTTCCACAGAAAAATATTTGTGGTATTGTCCTGTGTAACGTGGACGTTGCCAGAAAACTCTGCTTCTTTCGTCTTCACATGTAATGTGAAAATCTTGGGCTATCTGCGTTCAGGTTCGAACCTACTTCTAATCCATGCTCTTCTAATCCATGATCTTCTTCGTAGTGTCCGGCACTCTCCTCACTTGGCCAAGGGGTCATCCTCGAGTGCAACTATTTTATTATTATTTTATATTACGCGGTAATATTTTCCTTGTTAAAAAAACACATAATGTTCTCTCTAATCATCATCCAACGCCAGAGACGTATTTAGGGGGTTGGTCCGGGGATCCAAATCCTCCCCGAAATTGAGAGCTTTATATGCAGAATTAGTATAAACAGGCGTTATTATACTGTATATATTTAATATGGCTATATATTTCATATTCTGACAAATCTTAGACCTTCTGGACGCCATTGCACCTCTTCCGAAATCAGTTGCTAGATATTTGGCTTTCCGGTGACCGAGGTACATGTTCCGCCAGCCATGCTCTCCAGCCATGTTTCGTCTCCGCACCAAGCTAATTTGTTTAACTTACATCGAACCGTATACCGTAAAAAATTAAAACTACATTGCCTAATCGGTAAGTCGTGGGTACAACACCAGCGGTAACTCATCCCATTTTTTTTTTTTCATAGATTTTCTCAGTCACACCAGGATAATGTCCGGTGGTGCCTACAAACACAGACCTGGTCGACTACCTTGGAACATCATCTTCTGCACCTTATCTCGGCTTGAGCCTAAGATGGTTGAAGACCATAAATAAATTCAAATTCATCATTGTTGAATTAGGTTTGTGAATATTTGAAGGAAATACTAACTAAATATATTTATTTCACTGAAAGTCCTGCAATGGAAGTCCATTTTCTGTTTCACAACGAAACCGAATTTCTGGACATCCACTGGGCGTCCACAATGTCCGTCTTAGGAACATCCAGATTATCTGATAGAATACGATTAGTTAGGATATAGTCTGTGTATTCTGAACAGAAGAAAGATGCCAAACTATTATTTTTCTTGTTTAGTTACTACCCTAACAGTACAGGACGTCCATTGGACGACCATATCCTGTCCTACTACTTTCATTTTATATCCATGGACATGTCGGGCATGAGATGGACGTCCAGTGGGCGTCCCGAAGATGGAGGTCGTTGACGTCCAATGGGTGTACATATCATATTCATATCAATAAACTTTGAAGGTCTTTAGGACATCCATTGAATGTTGTACGTATCATGTCTATATGGATATACAGTGTAGATACGCTGAGACGTGTCTTTGCACGTCCTTCGTACATTTATTGGACTACATATGGACGTCCACTTAACGTCCATTTGATGTCTGTGTGCTGTCTGGGATGCTTGAAACGTTCTAAATCAAAGTGGTTTGATGAACATTGTTAACTTACGAATTAGCTATTCACTAAATGTGCAGGTGAAGAATAAATGTAATGTACTTTGTGGTTGCACGACACTAGTATGAATGTATGATGTACTATTTATTAGTGCTGTCTAGTAAAGTTTAATTGGGCTCATGCATGTTCTCTTAGGCTCGACTAGTATTAGTATTGTCAATACCTGAAGTGGACCTCGTCAACTGTACTTTAGTATTTAACATTATGGAATTCATTGGACGTCCACAATGTCCTTCACATGGACATCCATTTCCTTTCGTGAATATCCAGTGAACGTCCACAATTTCCGCCTTTGCAATATCGAATTTCTGGACATCAACTGGACGTCCACAATATCCTTCACATGGACATTCATTTTCTTAGTGTTGCCACGAGACAAGACAAGACGAGATTTCAGGTTGTCTCGTCTCAAAAACATGTGCTTGTCTCTGAAACCCGAATTCAGAATGAGAGTTAAGACTTCACCTTACAAGGCTTACAAACTGAGTCAAAATGAAGTGACTTGACATCTTGGTGATCTAAAGGAAGGCAGTTTGAATTCTATTGAACTTCAGACCAAGCGGCTCTAGGTACAATCCAAGTTGAAAGTTTACAAAAGTCACCTCGTCCCTGCATCAATTGGCCCTACCCACATGTTCTCCTCCTCCTCCCTCTCTTATTCTTTGTTAATGTGTGTGGACTGGGTGTGTATGCTGTGTGTGTTTGTGTGTGCCTCTTTTTTTATTTTAGCGGCGTTTCCTTATTTGTTACACAGCACTGCAATTCCCGAGTTTTATGGAAGCAAGATGTTCTTTAGGGCGCTTTCACATACGCGCGAGAACGAGTTCTCCCGCGCTCGCCTCGCTTTCGCTGATCCTTTCACATTAACGCGGGCAATGCCTGCGCGGGAAATCTCTGTGAACAGGGTTGCTGTGTATCCAGTTTTGTTGACGTGGTGGTAATGGATACACGCAAGAAAATTATTCTCCTCGCTCTGCTAAGACCGTTTAGAATTAGCTTCATAGATACGGCTTTAAGAGAAACTTATCATTTATTTATTGTTAAAATTGAAATTAATGCAATGCTGAATCTTGTGGGCTGTTTTACACCGAATATTCCGTCCTCCGAAATTGCCCTCAGGAAAAAAAAAACTCTTTAATCTTAAATTTCCTAGAAGAAAACAAAATAGAAAAATTCTGAACATCCAAAATATAAGTTGTAAAAGCTGCTTTTTAATGCAAAATCACGGATCAGCATGCCTTAACCTGGGGGTGGGGGGTGGGTGTTAGACCAATCTGCAAGCCCAGAGGACTTGTGCAGGTTTTCGTTTTTTGGTGGCGAATCATCCGCCACCCTGGTTTTCTGGCGGCGAATTGTCCGCTACCCTTGCTTTTCTGGTGGCGAACTGTCCGCAACCCCCCCTACCTGACCTGAAGCCGATCTTATCCACTAGCGCTGTTCTTCTGAACCAAATTTTTTAAATCGAAATTCTTCGCCTTTCTGATGATATGAGTACCAAGGAAATTACTTTAATTCGTTAGTTCGTTATTTTGAAAAATAATATATAAGTTCCAAACGTATGGTTTAAATCAATAGCCCGAATATTTTAACAAATGGCTCAGTTCGAAAGATGATGATGATGATTATTATTATTATTATTATTATTATTATTATTATTATT
>JAGDQP010058702.1:0-12510 GCA_022664845.1 Lepisma saccharinum
ATTTTTGTATTGCGGCGCATCCCAAAATTTGTGTTAGCAGACGTTTAGGGAAAATAAAATGTTTGCGAAGAGTGTTATCATAGAACATAGAAACACCATTCTTTCCTTTAAAATCCGCTTGATAATTTTAGTCCTCTGCCTGGAAACCCTAAAACGTAATCGAACTGGTCAAAATTGTATCCAAATGCGATTGTTGAAATAAAAACAATCCCGATTTTGAGGGTGCTTTTTCGCCCGAAAGGGATTGAATATATCAAAGTTGATTTTTTTTTGTGCATTATTATTAACATATCAAAGTATGTTCAAGGTTGATGCTTCCCTAATATTGTATGATTTTTTTGAAAAAAAAAAAAAATCGTATTTTATGCATATTGGAGGCCCGATATCTCTGGTGGAAGAAAATATAAAAATCTATATTTTTTTCACACGATATATATTTATCCTCCAATATGCATAAAATACAAATTTTTGTATTTTCAAAAATTAATAAAATATCAAGGAAGCATCAGCCTTCATATACTGTATACTGTCAATATACTTTTATATATAATGGTGTATAAGAAATCAATTTTAATATTCAATCCCTTCCGGGTGAAAAAGCGCCCTGAAAAGCGAAATTGTTTCTATTTCTGCAACCACATTTGGGTACCATTTTGACCAGTGTCATTACATTTTAGATTTTTCATTCAGAGGACTAAAATTATCAAGCAGATGCTATTGGAAAGAGTGTTTTTTTGGTATGCGCTGCAATAGAAAAGTGGCCTCCATAATTAATCGGTTGGTATAAAATTAAAAGTATGCTCATTTTGAACTATTCCTATGTAAGGGACATAAGTACTTAAAAATGAAAGGTATCGAGCATCCATGCTGGGCAGATACACTTTGGGTTGCCAGGTTTCTAGAATGTCAATACGGGATAGATCATAGACAGTTAACTCAAGGAAATTGGATCATCCTTATAGTTATGCAATTCCCAGAACACCAAGAAGTAAGAAAATAAATAAATAACTTAAGGAAGCACTCAGAAGTGTATTATTGAATTTTGAGCCTATAAATTATGGTAATTAACAAAGTGCTTTATATTTAAATTTGCATAAATTATATATTTTACTTTTCTTACATTAAAACTCTAATATTTTACTTCACTTTTAGCACTTCCGAGTAATGCTGGATCTGCTTTAATCAAGTCATGAAATTCCTGACAACTATCATCAAAAAATTGAAACTTGAATTTCTGATTTCATGAGAATTGTTGAACATTTATTCATATCATCTCTCCATTAGTTGTATTTTTTTAAAAAGATTTTTAAAAGAATCAACAAATACATTTGAACCAGAAATGATCAGAACATAAAATATCAACATCAGTATATTTGGAACAGAATCTAAATTAACTTTAGAGAAAATAATCACCCATTTTGAGTTCACATCATACTTTTGATTACTACATTTAGCATCGCGTAATTCATTCGTATGAGGGGAAAAGATCTTCATAGAAATCATACAAATGAAAGCTGAACAAATTTAAGAGAAGTTCAAAGTAATAATGATTTCTTAAAAAACAAAACAAAACAAAACAAAAAAACAGTGTTATCTTTGAAATGTAGAGGCTCTAGTTTCTAAAAAACATTAGCATCAATCTTACCATAAAATTACTTTAGTGATGCAGATGGAAGCTTGTAATTAACAGAATCGAGTGAGGTCCAGAATCGGTAAATGCATAGCTGTAATCACGGCGGAGGCGAAATGTTTAAATTCTGGACAAAAGGCGTCCCTTATGCTGTTAAGACGGGACAGCATTTCTCACCTCAAAATACGAGAAATCCCGTATAACATGGGATACCTGGCAATCTTAGTCATACACTATGCTCTAAACCTTGCTTGAATAAACGTTTGACTATTTTTGGATAAACACAAAGTATGATACTCTTTGGTATTGGTAAAGGTGCCCTCCTAAGTAAACATGAGCCCCTTCACGACAATTTGTCTAGCTACACCGCTGGTTTTGTCCAACTTTCCCCTACTATACTCGGCGAAATCATTTCAGTGACACACTGAGTTGGTTACTTGGTTTGTCGCGTGAGCAGTCTAACGTTGGTAAATGGAGTGGACTATAATACGCCAAGTAGCATCTCTGCCTTCAGACTGAAAAATCGTTAGATTTTAACACGTTTTTATTAACTCGCTTTCTTGTCTGTCTGTTCGATACAAATTAATTCGCTTTCTTGTCTATCTGATCAGTACAAATTTTGCAATCGATTTTAAACTCACTTCCCATCATTCGATTTCTTTGAAACTTGCTTGCTTCCGATGACAATACAATATTCAATCATTAGATATATGGCAAAATAATCCAGTTAATTGTAATTAATTAATTAAAAGAATTCGAAATTATCCTTAAATGTCCGCAACGCCACAACTAACTGATGAAATTTGGGTTGCCTGTCTCGCAGGGAGATTAATATTCATCTATTATACATAAAAAATATTAAAAAGGATTTTTTTAAAAAACACGCTTTTTTAAGATGGACCAAAAAGTAAAAAATAATAAATTGAATTAAACTTATGAATAGGAAAATAAAAGCGTGGGTGCTCTTAGATATTATGATTTTACCAGGTGTATGCATAAGTAGTTTCCGGTTTACCTAAGATGGCGCCAGCAAAAAGTACGCAGCGTATTCATTTGACACATACGTCATTTAGTTCGTTTGACATTAAACTACAAACACACACAAGTTGAGTCCGCCAAACACTAGCGTCTTTGTTTAATCGTTCAATGATCATGTCGAAGTTTGTGCCTGAAAAAGAACATTTGCGGCACGCATTGCTTTTCTTATTTAATCAAAAGAAAAAGGCTGTTGAAAGTCATCGTGTGCTGGTAGAAACATATGGTGAACACGCTCCATCGATTAGAACATGTGAGACATGGTTTCGACAATCTAAAAGTGGTGATTTCAATGTGAAAGACAGTGCGCGCTCTGGTAGACCACAAAAGTGCGAAAACGAGCAATTGCAGATGTTATTGGAGGATGACCCAACTCAAACTCAACAGCAATTGTCAAAAGCATTAAATGTGTCACAACAAACAATCAGCAGACGATTACGAGCAATGGGGAAGATCAATAAACTGGGTAAATGGGTCCCACACGATTTGAATGAACGTCAAATGGAAAATCGTAAAGTCACTTGTGAAATGCTGCTTCAACGCCACGAAAGAAAATCCTTTTTGTCTCGAATTGTGACGGGTGACGAAACATGGATTTATTTTGAAAACCCGAAGCGGAAAAAATCGTGGCTTTCACCTGGCGAAGCAGGTCCTTCAACACCAAGGCCAAATCGCTTCGGCAAGAAGACCATGCTTTGTGTCTGGTGGGACCAGAGCGGTATTGTGTATTACGAACTCTTGAAGCCCGGCGAAACCGTTAATGCACAACGCTATCGCCAACAAATGATTAATTTAAATCACGCATTGATCGAAAGACGACCGGAATGGGCCCGAAGACATGGCAAAGTGATTGTGTTACACGACAATGCGCTGTCTCGCACAGCAAAACCAGTGAAAGACACCTTGAAATCGCTTGGATGGGACATCCTTCCGCATCAGCCGTACTCCCCATACCTGGCGCCATCTGACTATCACCTCTTCGCATCAATGGGGCACGCGCTCGCAAAGCAGCACTTCAGCAATTTCGAAGACGTTGGAAAATGTCTCGACGAATGGTTTGCCGCAAAAGACAAGCAGTTTTTCTGGCATAGTATGCATCAATTACCTGAAAGATGTGCGAAATGTATAGAAGCCGATGGTCAATGTTTTGAATAAAACAAAATTAATTTCCCTTGAAACTTACGTGTTTTCTTTATCACAAAAACCGGCAAAAACTTATGCATACACCTGGTATGATAAGGTAAGCAAGAACACCCACGCTTTTATTTTCTGATTCGTAAGATTAATTCAATTTATTATTTTTTTTTACTTTTTAGTCCATCTTAAAAAAGCATTTTTTTAAAATCCTTTTTTAATTATTTTTTTTCAGCCAGTTGTTAGTTGAAGGTGCACACAGGCACATGCTGATGAAACAACAAAAGTTTCGAACTATGAGTAGCAAAGCATATTGTGGAACTAAGTAACAGGTACCTGCTACCACTGCCAGTCAACCATATAGAGTTCCAGGTAACAAACACGAGCATGATAATGGCACCCGCTCCTTGCTTACTTTTCTTGGAAATAAACGCTTCTTGACTTTTTGTTTGCTTATTGTTCGTAGAGAGATCAAGGGATAAATGAAGAGCTAATCCGCAAAACCAGTTATCTCCATTTTAAAACAAATACGAGCTGTTATCAGTACTGTATTTTTAACGTGTTCTCTTACATATGAAACTGTGATGTTTTGTACAAGAAAGTTAAATTATTCACTTAATGAGGCCATTAACCTTCACTTATCCTTGTTTTCTCTCCAGAAATGACAACCAAAAGAAAGAAGGTTCATTTGGTGCAAATCAAGTTATATCCAAAATTTTACTTTTTCATGATAGGCTACAAGACTCACAATCTCGTATTGTTATTGTTTATGATATACAATCTATACAGAAAGTTTAGGTCGTACCGAAAGATAATATTCAAGAGACTTACATCCCTTGTATACAGTGGTGTTTCTGCTGGTAACACAAACAAAACAGAACTATTCATATTTATTGTCTGAAAACTTAAAGATTAAAAGCGAAGCAAGTTATAAGCGCTGTTCATGACTATCTGAAGAAATGTTATGACAACTAATGAAAAACAATTCTCTACTCGGGGTTACTAGCGGCTGTGGCCTAAATAATAGCAATATATGCCAAAGTTGATTTTCTAATGACACCGAATATAATGACTCATTGTATAACTGGATGCTTTTTCACTAAGCGAGTGCCTCATAATAACTATGATTAAGGTAATTTTGAGCACATAGAGTAATTGTTTGAAACTCAAAACCTTATTTAAAAAAAAAAATGGCATTTTCATTAATTAATCAGGTATCAATATGACTCACTACTCTTGAGTTTTCAAAAAAAATAAAAAAAGTGCATTTTTTACGATTAAAAATTAAGTAAAAGTCAACACGTATATAATTCTTCACATGTTTATTTTTTCTTACGAATACTTAGGTAGGAACGTACAATTATTTTATTATTCTAATAATAATAACTGTTATTATTATTACGTCTAACTTATGTGATGTTAATAATAGTGACAGAATCACTATCATAAACAGTTTAATTCATTACGCGGTTTCTGAAACATAATCCCCTATCTCTTGTCTTTTTTTGTGGGAAATCCAGTAAAATTTATCTCTCAATACTATTGCTGGGATTTGAGATGATTATTTATAAAAGAAATTTTTAAAAGAAAATGAACTTATAAAAGATGAGCAGACAGGTTTTACTTGTCCACACTCCACACACACACACATAACTTGCTTTGCATTTAATCGTTTTATTTTTTTTTTTTTATTTGTCTTATTTTTTTTAACTCCCTGCAGCAATTCTTATTACACTAACACAAGATCTTGTGATCAACTGCCATTTGTTTCTGGAAAGTCAATGAGAGTTTGGATTACAAAATTGGCTGGATTACTTAGCTACTAAAGTCGCTCATAAATACAAAGTTTGCCAGTGTTTATTCGCAGCAATTCTTCTCATTACATTATACGATAATCTCTCGCATTTTTTTTAAGCACATGCCCCAACTTTAAAATTTTGACTGTGAAAAATCGATATAAACCCTGAGAAAATCTATTTACACTGCCAATTTTCGACTTTTCATCCCCAGATTGAAAATCCTGGTAGAATCCCTGATCAGAAGAATCCATTTCCTGTTCTATTGAGTCATCCGTCGAGCTAAATGATCCAAGAAAATAACGCTTCTTTCCAACACATATTATTATTATTATTACGACCCATTCCATTGGTAGGAATGTTATTCTAAATCGAATGGAAAAGTATACACACCGCTAAATATTATTTCGCGATCCAAAATAACTCCTTAGTTATACCCTATGTAGGGGTCATGACGATCGTGCAGTATGAGTCTGCGCAATAGCTCCAAACAGGACCATTGCCCTGTTGACTTTTACTGGAGTGTAGGAGCAACGAAATGTTATTCATTTATTTTATTTTATTTTATTTTATTTTATTTTATTTTATTTTATTTTATTTTATTTTATTTTATTTTATTTTATTTTATTTTATTTATTTTTGCGATCAGAGGATGCGAAACTTCTTAAATATACAGAAGAACGAAGATTCAGTACACTGTTAAAATTGTCGATCATTTCCCTGAACAAAGTTAGGCAACTGGGTTGAATGGAATATGACTAACAAAAATCAGAAGCCCTTCAATTTCCAAAAAAGAATATTCAAACAAAGAATACTTAGAACATTTCTCGACTATTATGTAGGTTCACAATCTGAATCTCAATAATTGTCGGAATGTGAACCTGCATGATAGTCGAGAAAATTTCTTAGTATTCTTTGCTTGAATACTTTTGGAAACTGAAGGGTTTCTGAGTTTTGTTAGAGCGTTAGATGGTCTCTGACTTTTCCCAGAGAACTGGCCGCAAATTTTTAACAGTGTACTGAGACAGTTGGCTGAAACAGGGGAGAGTATACGAATGGGTAGAAAGATTTAAACACGGAAGATAAAGTTATCAACACCGAAATGGGAGACCAGCAGTTAGTGTGCCCACTGGGATAGTTATGTAATCCAAAATCCCTATACATTTAGTATTGCCATCTAGTTCGGCATCAGGTATTATTATACATCATACTGCATCATAAACAAAATCGCAAAGGCACTTGACCTAACGTTTGCGGATTACAGCTACACATTGAATTCACCGAACCGTAAGTAGAAAATGCATCCATTCCCGGTTAACAAATAAACATACATTAACTTACAATAGATTGTAAAACGATAACGAGCTATTTTACAGCTAAATCAACTAAATCATCACGAACATAAAGCAACGTAGGAAAATAACATAACCTAATCTGTAAATTAGTTTAGTTTGGCTAATGACATTATAATATAATTGAACTTGTTTCTCGGTTTTAGTATATCACAATACATCATAAATATAGATATCATAAGTCAGCTATTCCATAATGACAAAATATCATTAAATATCACCTTGTACTCATACTCACTAACCTAACGCACTAGAACCTAACAGCACGTAACTGTGATAACCTAATTACCCGTATCAGGCTGCACGTACAGTGAATACACTACGTCCTCTGAAAATTCCAGTTGTTGAAATATCTACCGTATAGTCCGGACCTGAGGCCATCCGGTTTCCATTTGCGTAGATCTTTAAAAGATCATTTATATGGTATCAGAAATTTGTAGGTAAATGACAATGAGGTAATGGAAGAGGCGCCAAGTTCGTTAAAGGCCACACCGGAAAAGTTTTTTCTACAGGACATTCGCAACCTTGTGACAGACGGACAAGTGTGTTGCGAAGCAGAAATACAAAGTCGAAAAATGAGACAAAAACAATTTTTGTAAGTACTCTTGTAAAAAAAAAAAAAGTTGATAAAATTCGTGGAACTGAATGATATTTTGTATTATTAATATTACAATTAATAAGAGTAATAGTAATAGTAATAGTTTATTTAGAAACATGCTATGAGCAGCCGTACAAAGCCTAATATAGCATTAGGTCAGAGAAAAAAAAAGTATTACATATTTGTCTTACAGTAATACAACCTTTAAGATACATACAGAAAGTTTAAAATTAACTACATTGTACGTAGTGGAGTAACTAACATTCCTTTCGTGATTTAGACTCTATCCTCATAGTGTTTGATTATTCTACGTAGTAGAAAATCATTTTTACATATCGTTTTCAAACATGATTTTTTTCTCGTGTTGTACAAGGGTATAGTCCACACTATTCTCTCAAGGATATGCGTAGATTGTAATTTATTATCCAAAATTTTACATAAAAAATCTTTGTCTATTTCATTCCTTCTTTCGTGTAATTTTTCAATATTGAAAAAAGCACACCTGTAGTCGTAGCCGTATTTGAAATACGGTAGGTGGAATTTAAAGCAAAGTAATCTCATAAAACATTTTTGGGTAGCTTCAATTAAATTACAACACGTTTTGGACAGGTCATTCCATATTGAAGACATATATTCAACCTTAGGCCTAACCAATGATTTATATAACGTTATAAAAGTACCAGGATTGATAAATTCCCTCCATTGATAGAATATGAAACCTATTCGGTTTCTAGCTTCAGAGGTATTTTTTGCTACTTGTCTATTAAATATAAATTTTTCCTCAAAAGTTATGCCGAGATCTTTAATTTCAGTTGCTTTAACAATCTTTGTTCCGTCTATTCTATATGCACTGGCATAGTATTGGGTTTTATTAGTGTAGCTTACAAAGAAAGTTTTTTGAGTATTAATTTTCATTTTGTTTTCACTACACCAAGAAGTAACTGTATTGATATCATTTTGAAGTATTACATTATCAATATTGGAATTTACATCTTTAATTATTTTTGTCATCAGCATATAACAATAACATTGAATTTGTAACTAACGGGCATAGGTCGTTTATAAAAATGTTGATTAATAAAGGCCCAAGTGGAGAACCTTGGGGAATTCCATTATTTATTTTTGACAAGTTCGATACTGTATTGCCTATTTTCACCTTAAATGTTCTATTTGTAAGATAATTATGAAACCACTTAATATATCTTGGGGATAAACCCAATTTATCCAATTTACCAATTAATAATTCATGGTCCACAGTATCAAAGGCTTTGGATAGGTCGATGTATATCACATCACACTGTGATCTACTTTTAACATGTCCTTGTACAAAGTTCGATAATTGTACTAAATTCGTTAAAGCTGATCTGCCAGGAGTGAAACCATGTTGGTTGGGATACAATTTATGTTTTAGGTGGAACTGTAGGTGTTCAGTGACTATGCTTTCAAATATTTTAGCAAATGCATTTAAGATTGTTATTGGTCTATAGTTACAAAGCAGTTTCTTATCACCACCTTTAAGTACCGGTACCACAAAGGCACTTTTCCATTCATCTGGATATATACCTTCATTTAAAGACCTGTTAAAGATATCAGCCAGTATAGATTCCAAAGTGTATGAACAACCTTTAATTATATAATTAGGTATTCCATCAGTTCCAATAGAGGATCTTGGTTTTAATTTCCTGATAATAATAATAATAATAAGTTTGATGTATGATAATTGATATTTTTCGTTATCCACTTTGGTGTTACCAAACTCTTACAACAACACAAAAATTATGCGAAAGAAGAAATAAAGAATAAAAGAAGGACAGAAAAAACGGAAACAAACAGAAAAGAAAGGAAGAAGGCAAGCGTATCCTGTTTGGTCGCCGGAAACTGTGTAATCCGGAATTTCAAATGAGAAAACATGTGGTAGGCGTCGCAACAAGCGTGTGTATGATAGGAAGAAGAAGAAGAAGAAAAGCAAGAGAGGGGCAGAAATGACGTAGTGTATGTGTGTTAAAGACAAATAAAAAACAAGAGTACTCATAAACGTAGCGCAGGGATACTACTAGAAGCCAGAGGGAGGAGGGGAAGGGGGTTCAGCAAAGCTTAGATAATATTGCAAACTGGTGTGCTATTAATCAACTTGGAGTCAACATAAGTAAATGTAAAGTATTATCATTTAATAGAAATAAAACCACTCATCAATTTGATTATTCCATTAATAAAATTGTACTAAACAGACCTACTGTAGTTAAGGATCTTGGTGTCACTTTTGACTCGAAATTGACTTTTAACATACATGTAACAAATATAACAAATGAAGCCTTGAAGTTACTAGGATTCGTAATTAGGACGGGAAGAGAATTCAACAACATATCAACATTGGAAAACATTTACTATGCTTATGTTCGCTCCAAGGTAGAATATGCTTCTTCTATTTGGAATCCATATCAATTGAAACATTGCCAACAATTAGAGAAAATCCAATCAAAATTTCTTAAATTCCTGACCTTTAAAGAAACTCGAATCTATCCTGCTTATGATAGTTACAATGCAGTCATTAAGAACTTCAATATTCAGAGCTTAGAACAAAGGCGCAACATTGCTGATCTGTTATTTCTGCAAAAAATTGTTCAAAATAAATTAGATTGTATGGATTTAGTTTCGACATTACAGTTTCGTGTCCCATCATCTAAAACTCGCGTTAATAATACTGGTTTCTTCCACTGTAAAAAGGCAAGAACCAATATCTTAATGAGGTCACCAATCTGGAGAATTTGTACTATATATAACCAACTCTGTACAGTTCACAATGATCTGGACGTATGCTATATGTCACCTAAAGAATTTAGAGATACAATTGTCAATAAACTCTGTACAACTACTTTGTAAAGCTTAACACTATAATTAGGCCATTGCCTGTTGTGTTGTCACTAAATAAATAAACATAAAATAAACATACATGCCGGATTGACAGGCAAGGCAGGTGGTGAATACATTAGCTTTTATACTAACACGTGACTACTTCTTTCTCTTTCCAAATAAAAAAAAAAACAGGATTAATAATAGTATGAACCTAAAAAAACTTATCTGAACATTAAAAAAAACTGCAAAGAAGATAAGGACCTACTTATCTGTTGGTTGTATCTTGTGGATAGTGTTGCCAGGTTTATTAAAATTTAATCACGAATTGAAATTTTGATGGTTAATTCCTTTATCTCATGACTAGGAAGGGGCAGGGAACTTAGCAGACAGATTGTTTATTCTCGGTTTTAATTTTAAGGATTTTAATTTTATTTATGGCCTTTAGGCATCTAAGATTCAGGCCGGGATAGGGGAGGGGAATGGATTCGCTAAAGTGTCAACCAGGGCCTATTTTGAAGGTGCCATCTCGCCATTTTCCTGGTGTGACTGTGGAAAAATCCTGGAGAACTTCAGTCAGGATGGTCGGTAGCTGAGATCGTCTCGGTTTTAAGTTTAGAGAAATTCAGTGAGGTTTGACTGACCCTTATTTAGTAGAAAATTGGCATCAGAAGATATTGTTGTCATTGTAAAGTTATTACCATCATCAGGTTTATTAAAGGAATATAATAACAATAAATAACGTTCACAATTACCCGATCAGGTCTAGCGTTAATGGGAGAAATCTGTTAATCGAGCCTAGATAGAGGTGATAGATCTTATTAATAATATTGGTTGAGAAAATTTTGCTTTCCTTTTAAGTTTGTCTCGTAAGATGGCTTTTATAGTTTGCTTTTCTGCGTTGGTTTCGATTCTGTTGGCCAAAGTGATAGAAGTGTGTGTGTGTGTTTTTTTATTTCGCGTAGTATTTTTTTTAATAATATATGGAATATATTACGTACAGTTAACTCGTTCACAAATGTACTCCAAGTTCATTCGTTTCTCTATTTAACCCATCCCCTTTTTGTCCAGTGCAGTTATCTGCAAGTATTTTGAAAGTGAGGTCAATTTTTAAAACTTTTCTTTAGTTTACAATGGTTCGTGGAGTCTTCAAATCTTGCAACGTTAATATAACTCATTTCCCGACGTTATACAATGATGACATTTTGAACAGCAACGTAAGTCGGGTGATAATACAATATTCCACTGTTACTTTCATATATTTATGTATTTTAAAAGCATATTTTTTTTTTTTTAAATATGAACTTCTTTATCCTAAAATAAATACTAGCCTGCAACGAAGTGGTGTTTGACTACTTGCAGAACACTTTAGGATTTAGGTCACAAAACATTAGCTTGAGAAAAAGTATCCGAACACCGAAATAACTCGAAAAGATAATATATGGGCATATAAAAACTTTCTAAAGACATACTTTTCTTAAACAATTCGTACTAAAAAGTAATAAATAATTTTGTTTATGCATGACTAAAAAGAAAAGCATGGAGCGCGCCAATTCAAAAATTTATAAAGCAACTGTGTATGATGAGAGCGTCTCATGCTTTTCCCTTTAGTCATGCATAAACAAAACTATATTTTACTTTTTAGTACGAATTGTTTAAGAAAAGTACGTTCTTAAAAAATAATATTATTTTTTATATATAATTATGCTGGTGTCCACTTCTGATGTCCATCCTGGTGTTTAGTCACAAATAAGTCCAGGATTTTGTGACGCTAAGTTCAACATATGAATAAGAAACACTACGTTTTCAGAGACATTGCATTCGAAGTGTTCTACACATTTTAGTGTTCGTAAATGGTAAGTTGACTTCAGTCAGAGAAGTGGTCTCACGAATTTGAAAGATTAAAAAAAAAAAAAAACGAAAATTAAATTTTATATGCTTTAAATAATTCACTGAAAACCACCTTGAACCATCAAGAAAAATATAACCTTGTCTTCTGCCGTTTGCTAAGCACTTAGACAAGGTACAACATGAGAATTTGCGTCATAAAGAAGAGCTTCTACACTGCAATATACAGGGTGGTAAGGTTACGGACCGACAAACTTCGGGAGGTGA
>JAGDQP010058703.1:0-12509 GCA_022664845.1 Lepisma saccharinum
TATTTACCCTTTTAGGTCTGGACCTACGTGGCCTGTACCACAATATACAACCGCTTCTAGTTAAAATGATCGATTACATTTCAGTTGGCCACACATGAAGTTGGTATATTTTGATTTAGTTATAGCTTGCCAAAAACACATGACAAGACGTTCAACAGTTGGCATCAAGCAAACTTTACATTGAAATCATTCTCCTGTCTATACTGAGATTGAAAGTAAATACCAAATAAATATATTTTGGAACATTAAACGTTAATAGATCTATCTGATGATACGTCATATTTTCTCACGATAAATATGCTATCATGAAATGATGTGTTTAGGGACTGAGTTTACACAAAGCAGCGAGCGACTAATTTAGATGATCAATTTATCGATGAAACTTGTAAATATGGCTCTTCCACGACAGAACAACCATATTTTTTTCAAAGCCTTAGTAATCGGGTTATATGAAAATATGTTGAATGTTTGCGAGAGGTGATGTTTGCAGATTTGACCAAATCTCACTGAGACATTTTGAGAAACATATCAATCACTTTTAACACCGTTTTAATTTCAGAGTGAGTAGTTGCCGACAGACGTACACACGGACAGAGAAGGAACAAGTATTCGTAACCTTATAAGCCATAGTGTAAAAAATAAGATTCGCGGAATTCTGATTTTGCATAACGTGCAAATCGACAATTTTGCACTTGTTTTGAATAAATATAAACATGTTACATTTTCTTTTATGCATTGCAAATTACTCTAGTAAATTTGTGACTTAACCGTGCACTAATTGTAACAGTATTTCTAAAAGTTTTCACAATTAATAAATTGTTCCCCGAACAGTATAACAACACTTCTCCGTAGCATTCCACACCATTTAAATCCACACATTGGAAATTTTCGTTAAATTATTTTCAAAAATCGAAAACATTATTTCACATAGTTGTTTTGTCAAAATTAAGGGATATAAACATCCTAAATATCAAATAATGCTGACATACGTACATGTAGATGGTGCTACTTGCAAATGGTATTTTACTTTTTTTTTCATATTATTTAATGGCGCATAAGTGAAATCATTACAAGAAGAGAATGTTCGCTTCTAGTTATAATAGATCCGAATCTATTATTCACAACTATATGCAAACATATTTATCTATCTAGTTCTAAACACTTTGATAAATATTCGATCTACTGTTGACTGGTTCTTGTTCTTAGGGCCTTTTATTATTAGTAAGATGTTTAATGAAAACAGAAGGACAGGAATGATATTTGTAACTGCACATTTCATTGAACTTTCTTTTTTTGAGCAGTTATGAACAGCATATCGGAGCCTAATCAAAAAATGAGCTTTCTGTGCCCATCATTTTAGATGTTTATCAAATACTAGTCATATAAGAAACCCAGCTATTGTTGTCTACTGCATATATTTCAAAATATCGTTTAGTGTGCGATAGAGTATGGAATTTTGCTAAACAATGTAAACGTAACGAGCAATTAAGTGATTGGAATTTTTCTACTAAGCAGTTATATTTAAAGGTGTTACTGGTATCACAATTGTAATCTTGGAAACTTAATGTAAAGCAGTTGAAGACCAAACGACGACTTAAAAAGTTAGCCAACGTCACCTCGACCTAGCCTTAATACATATGTTGGACAATTATAAACGCGGCAACACAGTGCATCTTAAGAAATGTGTCTCTTGTAACTATGCAAAACTTATAATACAGGCTCCATTATTTTGTATTTTATGATCTCCGCACGTATTAAATTTTCATAAATATTCTACATAAATATATTTATTTTTGCTTCTCAGTTAGAAAACAATCATCTTTGTGGGATACATAAACACTAACGCATAATTATGAATTTACTTTGTGTGTTACTTGCAGTGTGTGTTTTGAGTTACTGACCCTTGGGTATTGATGAAATAATAAAACAGATAAATTAAGAGATGAGTCTATCAACTTGGCTCCTGAGCAACATCTAAGTAATATTAAACTAAAGAATAAGTCATTCATATTTTGTGGAGACGTAAGTGATGTAATCTTCTTCATCTAAAACATGCTAACGCCACCCATTTCAAAACTCAAACGTCGGTTAACGTCTAAAGTACTCCTGTATAAAATTTACTGCTTTTGATATGGTACTGAAGTGAATGACAGCAAAAGAAGAAAAATAAGCGCTGATGCATTTTCTGTTAAGACTGGAAACTGTCAAGACAGCATCATTAAAACATCTACAAATCGTCAAGATAAGTGGCAGAATGAAATATGTGTACCTTAGCAGTTATTAAAATCTTCATGTTGCTATGATCAATAATTCAGTGTCAATTTCTAAACGCGAAAAGAAAATTTCCAGCCATGCACGAATACAAACAGTCTACTACACGAAAAGCTACACGTCTTGCAGCAAATACGGGTTATTATGAAATAAAAGTTTTATTTAATGGTGAAATTGTTGACGCGTTTGTGATCAACGGTAAAGTACAAATAAGAGATACAGATTTGTTGAATATATTGGTATATGAGCTGAAAACATGAGAATCTGAAGTGGAAACATAGTAGCCACTCATTGATAAAACATCATTATTACTATGGATACAACATTGTCACTAATTTGGATTTCCAAGAAGATACTCTCTAACTGTCAATACAAATGCTTCTTTAATTGTTCTGAAATGCACTAATCAAAAGAGAAAAAATGATGAAGAAGAGCATACGAGACTTATAAGAAGTGATAACATGTAAATAACAGATGATGGTAACATCTATTGAAATAAAGGAAATACTTTGTATATCCTATCTCTCAAAGCCTTTGAATTCATTAAAGAGCATCTGAGATCTTGCCATACAAACTTCGCATTTATCTGTAAACAATTATAGGAGAAATGAATGACTGTCAAGTATACAGGTAAGTGTACAAGATGTCCCTACCTGAATGATTGTTTCTCCTCTCGGCTCAGAAAAGGCCTGCAGAGTCATCACATTTCATCATAGATTTCCGTATATCATATCGGCCTTTAGAAGGTAGAAGACTGAACTGGATTTTCATATTGCTTACGCCCATATTACTTGAGAGTGACTATATAACGACGTTCTGTGTAATTAGCGCAGTGCATCAACAATAAGTAAATTTACAGTTTTGGCTTTTCAGTTCATTATGTTTGCTTCAAACAATGTTAACAATAATATGTATTATTAATTGCAATGCCAAATTCCAGCGTATCGGATGTATTGTTATATTAACGCCATATAATCGGTGTTATTAACTACATTTTACTGTCATCAGAAACATTTCAGTCTGAAGAACATGAACGAACTTTAAGTTCAATTAAATGATATCGGTTAGGTTTACCGTCAGACTGCTGCCTAATTGAGTCCTATTCCGAAGAAGAGCACATAGACCGTTCTCGTGAATGGAATAAAATGGAACATAAAATGTTATGTGGCGTGTTTTCGAAAATCTTTATTGATTGAAGTAATAGCAAACTATTAATGCATCGAAATAAGGTCTTTATTCTAAACAAAACAAGTATACGCTATTACATATGGTAATAAATGTATTATGGATTTATCCCTGTTTGTACTCATTCGATATGAATTCAATCCAGTCGCTGTCTTCAGCTGGAAAGAATTTCATTAAGAATCGAACATATTTCTGTTTCTGTTCGCTCACTCCAGCAAAAGGGACATGCTTAGGGTCAAAATATCTTAATTCTTCGATATTATTTTTTGAAAGATAAGAACATTAGATGTGTGTTGGCATCTACGTATTAGAACACAGCAGAACACCTGACACAGTGTACGTCATTATTACATACTGCATAATTGTGTACTTTGATGTTTTTGATGTTGGGTTGGAACGAAAGAAAGGGGCAAGAGTTGTGCCCCAATCCTTATTCAAATTTTATCCATTGTCAGTTCAAAACGAGATTGATTCTGTCGAAAGGTAACGATGGCTTCTAACCACGGCTTTGCAGATCCGATTCGCTCCAATTTTTTTTTTATTATTATTTTCTTTCAAACAAACCCAAAGTTACGGTCGAACTGGCTAAACGAGTGTCCACGCACAAGATATAAACAAATTGTTTCCACTTTATGAATTTTAGCGAACCAAGAACAAACTTTCTTATTGTAGTGTTTCTGTTTGTCAACCTGTAGCATCTGACAACAATATTACTGTTTTTATTCCTGGGAACTTGCTGAGTCTCCATTTTAAACAGTCAAATAAGAAAGAAGCTACCGAATATCCATTTTTACTGGAATGAGTTTGCATGTGGCAGTAGAAATATGACGAGTTGTCGTTGAATACATGTACATTGAATGTGTATATTCAAAGCATTATTTTGTAGAATTGACTGTTAATATTAAACCGAGGGATTGGATAGTTCTGACCATAGTCAAACTCCAACAATACATGAGAAGGGCTTAGTTTACCTTCACTATTAGTTGCGTGTGATTTAAAAATAAAATGGTCCTTCAAACTTTTGCATCTATCAACTTTCCTTGTATGTACATGATAATGAATTTTGCATGGGTCATTAGGATCGCGGGACAGTTTTTCGGCACAATCAGCACAAAAGTCACACTAGTCAGTTTTAGGTTTAACAAATCCATACCTAAAATGTTCCTTAAACATTTTAAAGTACTTCACATCAGATAGTTTCAATGATACATTGTTTGTTTTCCTTATAGTATTCTTGAAACATTGTGTAAAATGTCGTGATGTTAAGATACAGGTTTTCAAAATATTGCAGTCTTGATTCACGTCCGCAATAATGGCTGTAATCACTTGGAAATAACTGCAGGTGATTCTCCATCATTTCTAAGATATTGTATCTTAATTTGTGGGGACTATTACTATGTGTACCTCGTCTTTCTAGGAAATCAACACCATTCAATATTTTGGACTGAATCACTCGCAAACATTTCACTGAAATCTTAAATAAACTAAGGATAAACTTCTGGCATACCACAGTAGCCATTCCACCATCCTTAATGCAATACTGCCATGTATGGAGTCGTGGTTTCTTTTACTCTCGAGTACATTTTATGTTCGTGCAAGAAGCTAGGAACGAATATTGAAGATACTTTTCTTGGCCACTATAAAAGGAATCGTGCAAATTGCACTGAGTTTGAAGGGAAAATTTCTAATAGCACTTGTTTTTACAACACTGAGTAACCAAGTACTTCATTCTTACTCGAGTTTAGTATTTGTTACCAAAAACCATTTTGGTTTTTGATTTTTCACGTTTCAAATTTGTGTTACTATAAACTACTTACCTCTTATTATACCCAGGTAAACTTTCACTATCCATTTTAAACTACTGTCACATTTGTAGGTTAATAATACTACAAGGAACACAGTAATAACCGCTGCTATAGTCTGAATGACAGCTGTGCGCCAAAAGAGTGGTGCGAAAGCTTACAAAAACAACAATGCCATTCTGCCAACAGTAAAGATATCAAGATAAAATTTTCACAGCGCCAACAGTAAAACATGGAGGTTTCTTTTAAATGATTTCCGAAAAACAAGACACAAAGCCTATTTACCCTTCTTCCGGAATAATCCTCAATTGTCCTTAGCAAATATAATCATTTCTGGGAAATGCATAACCTTGTTTTATTCACATGTTCCAATGTAGAATGTTCTGCAGAAACAAATATGCTTTATCAGTGGAGACCACGTTTTCTGATGTAGGA
Organism: Lepisma saccharinum; assembly: GCA_022664845.1. Classification (NCBI taxonomy): domain Eukaryota; kingdom Metazoa; phylum Arthropoda; class Insecta; order Zygentoma; family Lepismatidae; genus Lepisma; species Lepisma saccharinum. The sequence goes on from JAGDQP010058703.1 coordinate 5,694, forward strand.
GATAAGAAGTTTGATATTTTCATCAGTATTACGCTATTCTTTATTAAGTCGGGAGCAGTTCTCCTTAGTCTTATTTTCTTAATCATAAGGTATTTCTCTACCTGCAACTGTAATATTCAAGAACAATTGAGTAAGCTGTTAGTTTTTCTCTACTTCCTAATTTATTATGATATATTTGCCGCCATAAGTATTATACGCATGTATGTTGTAAGGTATTTCCGATATTCACGAAACACCTTTGCAGCGTAGTCGCTATTGGATAAAACATGTAACGCGTGGTATATTTCAATTCATATCAGCAATAATGTCAAACTTTTGGTTTCTATTTAACATCTGTTCCTAATTGTTATCACTTACCTAAGGCATTAAATTCAAACAACCTAAAATCTTTCTTCTAGAGCCTTCTTCCAAGCGCTCCCACGCACACAATGAATACACGTCTACCCAATAATATACAAAGGAATGATACGACTAATGCGAATAATGTAGAAACATGACAAATGTGTTTTGTAATTATTGATAATTAAATTACTATATTTAAAATCTGAAGATTTATTTTCCGTAAATTTTTGACATCGGATATAGAAGCTGAAATGTATATTGATCAAATCAAGATTTTAATGTTAGGAAACATATGTAATGATATAAGGTCACTAGCATTAATATATACACATATTATTAACCACAACTAATTGACACAGGTTCAAACCACTATCAACAAGTTTCAAAGTTAATTAATTAACTTAGAAACACAAGTTGTCTCAAACGGTGAGGAACTTGTTCGATTAATGATCTAGATGTAAATCTACAAGAGACGAAAGTGAATTAAAAATATCTTCTAAACAACTTTATCAGCAAAGAAAAAGGTAGGTAACTATTATTCACAACAGTGTAATTATATATATATATAAAAAAAAGATCTCCAACATGCTGAGTGGTTTTCACTGAGTCCATAAAAAAAATTGCGACGTATCAGAAATAAATTAAAAGCTTAAGGAATTTGAAACATTGTCAATAAATATATCCGATACAACTAGTATACAATTTGAGTTACATCAGCTCTAAAATGTTGTTAACCTAGTCATCAGAAGAAAAAAGTTCCAATTCGTTTAGCTTTATATATCTTTAGCACATTGTACAAACAGTTCAAACCAACATTGCAGAGATTAGAAACGTACACCAAAATATTTGAGGGAACAAATATTAGTGAAAGTGTAAGAAATCTCTCCCAAAAATGTATCGGGAGATATATTTGAAATTCAGACAAATTTAACATTTGCACAAAATAACAAACTCATGCTCGAGAAACAACAGGTCAGAAAGATTAAAATTGTCCTCTTGGGTATTTAAACCACAGAATAATAACATAAATACGCACGCAAGCGTTAGCAATAAAACAAAATAATTAAAATATATTTAGCGCAGAATTTCATTGTTATTAATAACCTCGGAGAATATATCTGCTATCCGACATGAGGTGACAAATCTGGGGAAACAGCTCAAACACGAAATTCAGGAATACAAATATTTAGTTTCTAATAATAATGTTAATTACGTTGTAAACTGTTTTAAATTTTATTTGAAAGATGAATACGAAATTACAACCAGCAAGTGATCTTTAATTATAGAGGTTTATTAAATGAAGACGGACTTGGAAAGCAGCTATATCATTTTATCAATGCTTTTTATATGCTAGCCAAAAATTTAACTGATACGGAACTCTACAGAACATCACAAACCGTTGTTAGTTTAATAAATACCGCTACAGAATTATGGAATGCACAAGAGTCTCAACAAATGAAGTTATACAAATGAAGAATATTACGAATGTATATTACACGTGTAGGTTTCAAATAAAGGCTTACATTTCGATGTGTGGCAAAATTCGTCTTTCATGGTAACCTCTATTACTTGCAAAGAATGTTAAAGTTTGTTCAATGTCTTTCTCCGTGGCAGCACAATATCTTCTTAATATTTATACTTATTCAAAACCGAGTTGAGATATATAGTTGCATACCTAACTAACTAATTCTATGGCTTATGGACCTCTCAAGTTCATCGCCACAAACAAACGATCGCCATTGGATTCTATCCTGGGCAATATCAAACCAGTTTTCATGACGAACACCTACTTCTCGAAGATCTCCTCTAATATGGTACTTGGTCTTCCCAATGGACTCTTTCCGGCCTTCCAACAAAGATAGAATATAGTTGTTTTCCCCCCATCCGAGCTACATGGTCTGCCCACTTTAGTCGTTTCAATTTCATTATTTTTACAACATCTGGTGAATCGTACAGTCCGTGGAGTTCTTCATTATGCAGTCTCCTCCACTCTCCAGTCATCTCGTCGCATTTCGGCCCATATATCTTTCTCAAATCCTTATTTTCAAATACACGTAATTTATGTTCATCTTCTAGGGTCATACTCCAACTTTCGCAACCGTAAAGTAACCGTTTTGTATATTTTTAATTTCAATTTCCTTGATATTAATCGCGATGTTAGAAGCTTTTGGACAGAATAGAAACATGAGTTCCCCGATATTGAGCGACTCTTTATTTATTCTGTGACCTCATTGTTGCTTCTTACGGATGCTCTCAAGTATTTACATTTGTTTACTTTCTCTTTGACCTCATCCCTAATTCTTATGTTTCTAATTCCTTCATTCCTTGTGCTTCGGCTTGTTATCGTGTAGTTTGTTTTCTCTATGTTTACCTGTAGACCTATCTCATCGCACGCTTCTACTAAGACATCGGTGTTGTTTTGCATTGCATCTATATCGTCACCTATTAAATCTAAATCATCCGCGTATACAAACAGTTGATTCAAACCATTCAATTATAGTCCCTTTTAGTCCAATTTATTTTTGAAATCGCATATTCTAACGCAAAGTTAAACAGTAGTTTTGACAAAGCATCGCCTTGTTTCAATCCGCTGCGAATCTTGAAACTATCTTACATATTATTACCTATCCGTACTCTGATTATGGGGCATGGCTATAGTTGCATACCACGAATTAAAAATGGGAAATCCAGAGTTCCAGGCCCTGTTGAACCTGAAATCGATAAGTAAGAGTTTGAAAATAGCCCAGAGGATAGTACACTTATAACTCCCACTACACCTGACGAGCATTCAAAGCTTGTATGGAATACAAATAAATAATAATTAGTAATATGTGTGTGCAGATCTCAGGTTTCAAAATTAACAAAACAAAAAATATACTAAAAAAATAATATTATGTTTAAATTGAAAATGATTTATGTTGACTATCGATTCTTAACAAAAATGTTTGTGAGTGACAGAAAAAAAAATTCGACGACACTGTTCTAGAATTTTATTTCAACTAACACGAACTTTGGTCAGCTGATTTATATATTGGAAATGTGTAACGAAACTTACTCGTGGTTATTTATTGTTATCAACTCACGGTTTATATTGTATTTACCATCTCTTAATAAAGTTAGCGGAGGCAGCGATGGTGAGACAATCTTTAAAATTATTTGTATGTAGGAATTGAAAGTACGACAAATTACTGAGTTATATAGACATTTCAAAGTATGTATTTTTTTCTGTATATAACAACATTTACATATTTAATTGTGAATGAAATACTGTGGTTCCGTGAATGTAATCCATAACTATCAAATTAAAATAAATATCATAATATGACGTATGTAATTCTAAACATGCCATTCATCATCATACAATTCATTACATTATTTAAGCAATATAATCCTGGGAATAGGGAGAAAAAAATAAATACCGCACTGTTGTTCCTATAGACTTCCATACAAAAATACGTAATATTATCAGAAAAGCTTCTGTGTGGTTCAATGGTTTATATCACGAAGCCAATGAATTTTAAACACATTTGTGCAAATGAAAACACGCCCTGGGCCAATATAACTTCGTGAAAATGCTGAGGGCCTTGCCAGTACAGAAAAGAGAAATCTGCGACATGGTCTTATATCACAAACAAACATACTTATGGGACAGAGAAAAAAATAAACATATCTTTTCTTAATTATTGATTGGAATAAGACAGTATGTGCACGTGCAATGTTTTTCTACTCCAGGACGACTGGTTTGGGAGATCTCGACGGTACAAAAGTCAGATTTTGACTGTGGAGACTGAACACATATTGTGGAAATAAATTTGCTAATTAAAATTACTGAAAAATGGAAAGCAATCATACTGTAATGGACACTAGGTGAAAGCCGCTAGCTGATGAAGGGTATGTTCGTGATGGCCGCCATATTGAATATTAGTTATTTTTAAATGGGAAGGCAATCGCGTAGTATGTCATTTTGTGCTAGAATTTTACGGGAAATAGGTTTCTGAAGTAATGTTTGGTCTAAATATATTATTTTCAGAGATAATGGAATGTTATATCAGTATCGGGTAACTAATGAAATAGCTTGAAAAAAACGACTTTCCTTTGAAATAACAACAGAAATGAAAACCTAATGTATTCATTTTTTCCTAATTATATTATCTTATCGATATGTATATTTACCACCATTGTGGCAATCGTGAAGCCCGCTATATAGAATATCAGTTCATGCTTTAAATGTTTCGTAAAATGTTTCATGTTTCATGGAAGTGTTTCCTAAAATGTGTTAATCTGGGCTAGTATTTATGGGTCATTAGTTTCTGAAGTCAATTTCCCAATAAGGTTATCCCAGTTTGAGTTGAGAGGATGTGGCGTTCGAATGGGGTAATGGATTAGATAACATGGAAACATATCTTCCTATTTCAATGGTTAAAATAATAATTTAAGTTTCACTCTTTCTAATTATCAATATTAATATCCTTGTATATCCTACTCGTGTCAATAACCTTTATTTTCTTCAAATATTTCACGATTGGATTGTGGAAATATAGCATAGTTAATTAAAACATAGTTTCGAAATGTTTTTAAAAAGCGATAAAAAGCGGTGGTATCTTTTGATTGGTAAGTTTATAAATATGTTCCTGCTTTAGAATCTTGTTGAACATTTAAGATAATTTGGATATAAACAGTGTGAGATAGATGTCATATTTTTTAATATTAAATTAAAGCGATATTCGTTCTTATTTTTTTTTCACATACATTTGGATTTGGGTGTACATCACCAATTGCGATTCATCTTCAGCATATGAGCAGTATAAGTTGTCTGTTACTGTCGTAGTTAGTTTTGGTAATACATTTTTTGACAAAGCAATCATCCTTATTTTATGAGAAAATCACGGCATGAAAAGGTTTCGTTTTAGTTGTTTAGGTTGCTAACGAAAAATGTATGAGCACAGTAATCTATTTTGACCAATGTCTGTCAGAGGTAAAAAAAAACACTTTATGAACATAAAATATTAGTTTGAGCGCTTGGCGCGAAATTTAAAACACGAAAAATACCAACAAGAGAATATTCTTAGTTACAGCAAGAGGATTTTATAAACATGGATGCACTTTACTTGACTATAGTCATATATGATTGTAAAATAAAAGTTTGTTTAAGATGGTATGGTACTAAAATGTACTTAATGTCCAAAAGGGTAAATAGGAGTTTATTGTAGCAAACCTATACTGCAAGTATTTGGGAATACTGCTTTAATGTGTTTAGCAATTCTAGAATGATGGTTAGTTACGCAATCAACAACATTAATAAAGTATGACTACCTACAGGTACTATGTTTTGTTTGCTTTCACAATTTTATGAATATTATCTCTTGGTGTGAGTTCACGAGTTACTCTCCCATTTAACGCAATTAAGTATAGTAATATTAAAGAGATATTAAAATGGCGACGAATGATAGTGGATTTCGAATACAACGTATTTGATTCAGAGTAAATTATTTGTATGTGTAAACATGGGTTATTATAGATTTCGAAGTATGCCTGTGATTTTACGTCAAAATGTAAGGCAACGTTGTTGCACAGGTTCACAGATAGCCAATATTAAAATAAATAACGAGCCATGTTTGCAACCTATTTTGATTAATCAGCAAATATTACTAATAGAGATTGATACAGGTGCAGCTGCTAGAGTAATGACATATAATGTGTTTCAAAGGTTAAGAAAAAACGGACAGTTAATACTAATAAGGAGTAAATTAATAGCAGCTAATGGTGAAGATCTTACTACGTTGGGAGTAGTAGATTTTAAAGTATATTTTGACACTATGGAAGTCAATGTTTGCTTTCATGTAGTAAAGGCACCTTTAAGGCACTCGCTCATTGGAAGAGATGTGTTAAGTCAGGTTTGGCCACATTGGAAAAGCTTTTTCAATTCCAGTAAAATTAAAACAATAGTTGAGCATGAACAGTTATCTATAAGTAAAGAAGGGTATACCATGGAATTAAACCTGCAATCTAAAATTTTGGAGGATTATGCAGATGTATTTGAGGATACTATACAGCATCCTATATGTGGTTACAAACTATCTATTCCGATTCGTAAAGACGCAGTTCCAATTTTCAAAAAACATTATAATGTTCCTTATAGTCTCGAGGAGAAAGTCAAATCAGGGCTATATAAATTACAAAAGCAAGGTATAATAACACCAGTGGCTTATGCGGAATGGGCAACACCTATAGCTGTAGTCGAAAAAAAAAACAAAAAGGAGAAATAAAAATCTGTGCTGACTTTAAAACAAAACTAAACACCGTACTAGAGAATATGGCTTATCCTTTTACCAACGCTAAATACTTTAATTGATGAACTACAAGGTTCGGATACATTTGTAATTTTAGATCTGAATCAAGCCTACCTACATTAGAACTAGAAGAAAAGGCTAAAAAATTGTTGGTTTTAAATACTTCATGGGGCCTATATTCTAA
>JAGDQP010058704.1:502-12509 GCA_022664845.1 Lepisma saccharinum
TCTGTTGCTTGTGAGTGCGGCAAAATGATAGCTCCTTTCAATCGTGTCTTTAAAACAAGATGTATTGGTACTCGTGTGATGCTATTAGTTTTCAGGGAAGTCCGGAATTTGAAGGTTGTGACCGGAGAAAATATTAAAAGTCCCAACGTTCATCAAAGTGCGATATAGTTTAACTTAATATGGACATTTGAAGTAAATTTTATCGGTACAAAACCCCGTTTGGGGTAAAAGGAAGAGTGACGCAAGAATTCTACTCACAAAAGAAGTGATATCTATTTTGCGAGGACTTTCTTTGTGTCACTATGGGGCAATTCCACGTTAAGGTAAACCTCAGCACTTAATTTTGAAAACTGTCTAAGTAGATTATTATGTTATGTAAATGGTAGAAAAAACATTGAATGATGCGAATCTGGAAATATTTTTTTAAAATGTTATTTTAAGTTAATTTTGGAGGGTCTGTAATATTATTCTCGACTTGATTTTTTCATGTAAGTTAATTTGTATCTAACTTGGCAACACTGCATTTGGCGATGTTATTTTGTTAGGATAGCACACACGTGTGTCAGAGAAACTTTCAGTCTTATAGTGCAACTCCAGTTGAAACTTTAATGAAAAGTTAAGTTATTACGCTTTCCCTTCAAGTTTATGTCCAACCTGCCTTCCTGTCCCACCTGTGACAGAAAACATCAAAGAGTTTACCTTGGGCGCACATACATTTTCAGATTAATTTTGATTACTAGCAAAAGTAAACCATTTTATGTTATGTTTTCATTGTGAAAATTTTGATACAGAAAACAAAATCATTTTGGGTATATTTAATTATTTCTAACTGTCCCACTCAAGTTAGTTCAGCTACATGTATGCTCATGTAACCTTTGATATGTAAATTATTACATACGCTGCAAGCAGTATGAGATTATTTTCAACAATGTAAATAATGCAAGGCTCTTTTATGTTCTTATAGGTAAAATAAACAAAATTAATTCGTATCTTACTAATATGTTTTATATTTTTATTTGTTGAATAAGAAAAACAATATCAGGTGAAAGAATGAGGATGTTCCGTTCGAAGTTAAGAGAAGATAGCGTAAAATATGAGACTTATGTACGAAAGGAACGAAAAAGAGATAAGAGAAACACTGGAATACGCTGTCTACTTTTTATTTTTATAGAACACACTGTCAATCCTACTCGAAATATACAATAAAAAATGGACTGTAGAAGTATATGGTCGTGCTACGTTAGTTGAAATGCTGGGAGTCCATTGGTGATGCAATAAAAAACTTGTATTATTACTGTTATTATTATTATTATTCAAGCGCCATGTTCATATAAAAGGAATTCAAGCAAAGGCATTTAATGAGACGAAAACAACTTTATCGAGTGATGGAACTTCATTATGCAGAAAATTACTCCGTAGTCACTCAAGATGAAATTCAATGCGCTCATTGGGGACAGCTCAAATATTTGTATTCACAGCTAGTGCTCGGTTGTCTAACCAAGTTGTACGACCATTTGCCGTTATTAGCGATGAAAGTATCCACGACAGGTTTACTGTCGCCTGCCTGAAAAAAGTTATAGATGCACTATAGCAAGAATTTCCAGATTTACGGTCTGATGGGTGTGCAGCCCAATTTAGAAACCGATTTGTTCTAATTAATATTTGTTATATGCCTGGAGGTTTTAGAGCTATCGGAGAATGGTATTTTTTTTGCCAAGTGCTTCTCAACGCAAAGGAGCCGTTGACGGCTTTGAAGGTCTTGTAAAGCGGGCAAGTGAAACAAGCAAGATGCTGGTTCTGAACGCTGGAAACTTTGTTGTGGCCGCTAAATTATCATTTAAAAACGTAAAATCTTTCGTTCTTGAAAATAGAAGAAAGTAAAGAAATATTGGGAAAACAATGGCAACAGTTATTAAAATTTAGACCAACTGAATCCAATCATGTCTTCAAAGAAGCAGCAGAGAAAGCTGCTTCATGGGGCCAAGTGCTCAATCACCTATTATTGACTACTAAGCCTTCAAACTGGATATCCAGGACATATAGTCGATATCCAGCGAGGATAGTGAAGATTCTGAAGCTGATACACCTATTTTTGCAAGAAGTATGGCAGAAACATCAGTGCTACTGACATACACGCAGGGTCATTTATACTTGTGGAGGTCATCAAAAATGCAGGAAGAAAACAGTCTACTACGAGTATTAGGCTATTGCTCAAGGCGAAGAAGATATGAACAATGATATTCGTATAATGTGTTTAAAAATTATTGATACAAATTATAAACTAGTCAAAACAGAGAAAAGTGACAGAAGTTACATTGGACTGTATCAAGTTGTTTGTAATCTACCCACACCTTTCCTTCGAGATATCAAAAAGGAAGTGTTAAGAGGGAGAGGGACTTGGCTAATGCAGCGCCTACAAAATAAGAGTTCAATGTAACATGGATTTCAAACATTTCTACGAATATCATTGTTTTATGTGCTTACTTTCAAAAACGTAACTCAATAGCCCCTTAAACACAATTATTATAAACACAATAAAAGTAATTAACTGATGGCTCCACGATGTATGTTTTCTTAGAAATAAAGGATATTTTAGTAGCCCTTGCAACAACTTTCTTATGGAACTTTTCATTATAATAATCCTTATTTCTAAACAGAACATAGCACGCATGGTACCTTCATAATTACACCAAATATGTTCAAGGGGTTATTAAGTCATTTTTTCGAAAGAACCACATGCAACTACGATATTCCTAGAAATGTGTGAAAACCCATGTTAAATTGGATGCATATTTTGCAGTCCGCTGTAGCCAACTTCCTCTCCCTCTTAATATACGAATTTCCATCCCCTGTAGATGTTCGTGAATTTCCATAGTTGCCTGATGAAAATTAATTTTACCATTTCACACTATTGACGGATTTTTGTTTGATATTATTTGTATAGACTTATTTGCGTTTGTGGAATTGAGTTCAGAGTTATTTGCATTTGTGGAACTGTAATAACATGTATAAACACTCTGTACTTCTAGGAGAGATTATATGATATAATAAAGAAAATAAGAGAGAATGATTGTTTTCCTTCTTTATCATAGAACTGTTCGTGGGAAATTCGAACTTAGTACCACTCGTGACAAAATGTTGTCCATCCCGTCACACTGAAAACTCCCGTTTAAAATGATTAGGGAATAACTTTTTGATAACTACCTATATTACATAAGACTTCCAATTCTTACTGAACTCAAAAAAAAAAACATTTCATTATCAATATTAAATTCGGAGAGTTTTAGTCACTATTCATGTTGTAGCATGATAATGTTCCTTTTTTTTCATACCCGTGAAGTATTTTTATTTTTCAATATTTCAGCTCTCAATTTCGTTAATAAAATTCTGCCACTTGATATCAACACCTGTAAGTTAATTTTAAGCGTGTAATGAAAACCACATCTAAATAATTTACAGTGAATTATCTATTCAATGTTAAAGAAACGAAAATGTAGTCGAACTGTCCCACCTGTGACAATGGAATTGCCCTATGGCGGAAGGATACTGTCTTTTAATTTGATTACAAAGGCAATACTTTCGCCATAGTGACACAAAGAAAGTCACTCGCAAAATATATATAACTCCTTTTGTGAGTAGAATTCTTGCGTCGCTCTTCCTTTACCCCAAACGGGGTTTTGTACCTATAAAATTTACTTCAAATGTCCATATTAAGTTAAACTATATCGCACTTTGATGAACGTTGGGACTTTTAATATCTTCTCCGGTCACAACCCTCAAATCCCGGACTTCCCTGAAAACTAATAGCAACAAACGAGTACCAATACATCTTGTTTTAAAAAGATACCAATACTCCCAATACCTTCAAGGTGTTTTACCAATACTCCCATTGAAAGGAGCTATCATTTTGCCGCACTCACAAGCAACAGACAGGAAAGACACACAGAGGGAGAGAGAGTGTCCGTGTGAGTGGGGAGGAAATTAGTTCTTTCGTAAATGAAAATATAGCATGATATTTCTGGACTTTAGATTAACTCACTACTGTAGTCCAGTGGAACAGTGGCAGCCTTCTAATTAATCAATCTGGCCAACAGTGGTTCAAATCCTGTTGTTGCCAGTGTTATTTTTACAAGGCAATTTGAACAAAGTAAGTTGTGTTCCTAAACGTAGAATACTAATGAATTTGGAAGCACCACAGCGAATTGCGGCGGTGAGAAAGTTACTGTCGTTGCAGAAAAAGAAGTATACGAATATTGGTTGATCACAAATACGAACACGTCATTGACCTGAGGCGCTCACTTTTCTTGTATTCCTTTAACACAGAACAACTGTAACATGTATTCCACAGATTTTTGAAAGGGAAATGTGTGGTGCAGTGGTTCCGTCTTGACTTTCTATTCAGGCAGCTCGGGTTCGATTCCCACCCACAGCGCTACTTTTTCTCCTATAATGAAAGCGTGAAGAATTTACAGAAATTGATCAGAGAATCTTCTCGGGTTAAAGAGAGAAGGAGCATCACTAGCTAGAATAAGAAAGTAAACAGTGTGTTCGCGTTTGGTCTAATAATAAATCAATCTAGTTCAATGTTTTCATTGATCTTTCTCTTCATGACTTCGTCTCTTCCTCTTTTCTTGTGTGTTTCTCTCTTACTCACTCCCTGTCCCATACACATTATGTCTCAACTTGAGCATGTGTGTGTGTCTATGTATTCTATATCTGAGGATTATTATAAACATTAGTTTATTCCTTTCGTGAGGAAAATTGCCTTGTATTAGCTCAGTCAGGAGAGACGACCGTCCCAGAACCTTTCGATTACTAAACCAACCCTGTATCAACTGAACTACGGTCATTTGATCGATCTCGGTCGTGTTGATCTGGCACTAAGAAGCAATATTCCGATTAACAGAGCGACAGGTTTACATATTACACTCGTTGGGTTAGCATCTTATTTATAGCTTTTAGGCACATATGGATAACTTCGGGCTAAGGTTGTGCGAAATGCGGTAAGGAGTCGGCCAGGTCTTAAATTGAAGATACCATCCCGGTATGTGCCTAGTGTAGCTGCGGAAAACAATGAGAATATCTAAGTCAGGGCAGTCAGTCGCTGGTACCGAACCGAGGACCCCCCGAAAACGAAACCCACGCTCCACCAAGTAAGGTACGACCGCGCTCGGAACAAAACATACTTGTATTGATGTTTATTACATACACACACAATTATTTGTCGCGAAAGAGAAAAATCTTAATTTATGTCAGATATTCTTCTTATGATGCTCAAAGATCCATTATCTTATCTATTTCTGTTGAATATATTTATAGGGAGAGAGGGAGAGAGAGAAAAATTACATTTACTAGAACTTCGCACGAACAAAATACTTCCCTGTGTAATAGATGTTATTGTGTATATCTTCAATAGCTCGATCACATATGGCGAATTTCCATCGGTCTGGAAGATGTCACACATTTGTCCGTTACCTAGAACTTCGAACCCAATAGCGACCGAGGACCTTCGTCCCATTAGTATTCTTCCTGCGCTTTCCAAGGCTCTAGAACACATTGCCCACGCTCAATTAACACAATTTCTTGAAGTAAATAGCATTCTAAACCCTTTCCAATCAGGTTTTAGGTCTCACTATAGTACGTGCACAGCCCTAGTTAATATCACAGATGATATTCGTTCTGCTATGGATAATCGCCATATTACCCTGCTTTCCCTTCTTGACTTTAGTAAAGCATTCCAAACAATAGACCATGAAAATCTGATTATTAAACTTTCTTATTTCTATAACTTCTCACCGTTAGCCCTATCATGGTTCAGATCCTATCTCTCACATAGAAAGCAAAGAATTATCACTAACGACACACATTCAAACTGGATACCTGTTCCATGTGGTGTCCCACAAGGCAGTATTTTAAGGACCGCTTCTTTTCTCTCTGTATATAAACGACCTGCCTAAAAATATTCTAGCCAGCAAATATCACTTATATGCTGATGACGTTCAATGATATATCTCGTCCGACCCATCGAGCATAGTTAGTTCACTCCAGTACTTAAAGTCAGATATTAGAAACATCTGTTCTTGGGCACGTGAAAATGGATTAGAAGTTAACCCATTGAAATCAAAATTCATTATGATCGGATCACGGAAGATACTTTACTCCCTTAACACCGTAAACATCACTGGCCTCGATATAAATGGCGTTATAGTTCCCTTAAGTGAAAGCGTAAACGACCTTGGTCTATATATAAACAAACACTTAACCTGGACAGAACATGTGAACAACCTTTGCAGAAAAACGTATGGCGCATTACATTCTCTTCGCCGCTTAAAAATGTTTCTCCCCGAATCCATCAAAGCCACTTTAGTGTAATCTTTTGTAACATCACAAGTGGATTACTGTGATGCTGCTTACATGGACCTTACTGAGGACCTAGCAAAACGCTTACAACGCATCCAGAATGCCTGTGTCCGCTTCGTCTTTAACGCAAAGTACTTCCACCATTTATCACACTATTGTAATAAATTGGGCTGGTTTGATGTTCGCACGAGACGCCGTCAACATGTTCTAAATTTACTTTATAAATTAGTCACAACGAAAAAACCGTCATACTTGTCATCCAGGTTCAAATTTCTCAGTGACACTCATTCTTTAAACACCCGCTCTAAAGAGAACACGGTACTCTCAGTGCCAAATCATAAATCAGAGTACTACTCAAAATCTTTCACTGTGTATACTACTAGAGCTTGGAACGAAATCCCTGCACACATCAGGGACTCAGGTTCTCTATTAACATTTAAACGAAAACTTAATTGCTTTTTATCCCAGTCACAATTTCCTCTGACTCACTAGACACACGAGTGTACAGATCGACACGAAACTATATTATATATCATCATTAATTTTATTATTATTATTATTATTTACTCTCTAGTTAGTATTTTTTCTCTCTTTTGGTAATCACATTATGATTGTAATATTATATATTTCTTCATTTTTAATTGTAGTTGCTATAGTGTGAATTTTCGTGTCCATTTTTTGTTTGTTTTGTAGTGCTTAATTATACATTTTGTAGTGTTTAATTGTTTATATAATATAAATTTTATGTAGAATATTTAAATGGTTGAGTGGAAGAAAAGGTTAGGCCTTAACTCCGCCATTCAAAATAAGAATAAATGAATGAATGGATGGTGTATCTTGCTACTAACATCTTTGTAAATTATAAAAGTAAATAACATCTTATCAGAAATTATAAAACATAAATATTGTGCCCCACTTTTAAGAACTCTTAGAAACAGATGTTTTCTCTTGTCTTTCGTGTATAACATTAGTGTTCTGTGGAATACTCGATTCATTAAGAAAGAAATAATTACTTAGCAACCATAGGTTTCAAAGTTCATTTTCGTGTCTCCATGTTCGGTAAGGATCTTTTCTACTGTACAATTGAAATTACACTTTTCAGTAAACTTCCACTAGTGGCCCACCTAAAATACAAATAGTGTTAGGTTTGCTTTTGGTGTTTGAAATGCTGCTTGCTTATGTTTTTCGTTGTTTGCTACATACTACAAGAAATCATAAATTTATTTCCAGAACCCAGGACATGTGACAATGTTTTCTGTTAAAGAAAGGAACATTCCAACCCTTGCTCGCTCACTCACACTCTCTCAGAATCACACACCGCCGACTCAACGTTAGTTGGGTGGCCTATCTTATAGGCTTAGAGAACAATCGTGTGTAATAAAGTCATGTGAACATAATTTTGGCCATGATAGTACATTTATTATAACTAAAACTTTCGTTAATGTACGTAGATGAATATATTAACCCTCCACACTTTAACCGTAAAAGCGGGTCTGTGAGATTCAAGTAAAAATATAAACAAATGCTGTAGTCCGTAAATTGCCTTCGCAGTTTTTCATTCCGCTTGACAATGTTTACTTGTAGATTCACTACTGAAATGAATGAAACATTCCGGACTAATTGAAACTTGGTTGGCATGTAACTAAACGTATGAACACAGGTTTTCGTAACAACTAGAAAATGATACAAGAATGTAGATATTTTTATACACGTCATAGAAAGTTAACAAAATAGAGTTTTCATTTTTTTAAATAAATCTAACGTTCAGCGCTTGCAAATTTGAATCAAATACTGGACAACAAAATTCAACTCGATGCTTCACACAAAAGAGAATGTATCAGCGTTGCTCTATGAAGGCAGAGAGATAACTAGTTTGTCTCCATAACGCACAAATTTCGTGTGCCACGCAGGTCGAGGTGCAAAGACACGAATGTGGGTATAGTAACAATCAGAAGTTCAGGGCAGTTGGTAAAATTTCTTTTGCGAATAACTTTAGAATTGTTGGACCGATTTATGTACGGGGCCTTGCTACTTAAAAAGACTATGATTTCCTTAAATTACAAAAACTGTACGAACATTTGTTTATTCGTTCTAAAGATATTCGGGAAGGAAATGTTACCAACAGGAAAGAAATTCTGATCGTGACTGTACTTGAATAGTGATGCCAGTGAACGTATTTAGATGTGAAAGTCGTTCTACTGTACTTCTCACCTGGAACATGGCGCTTGAGTATCCTACAGTAGTTAGCTTGAATTCGTGTATTCTCGTTTGCATGACAGAGAGCAGAAACGCTTTGCTGGAAATACTCAACTTGCTCGTGCCTTATGGCAAAAATTCAGGCTCCTCTTTGGCAATTTCAGATCATGAAGAAAGTTGTTTAAATTATATTGCATTAACAGATTCGGTTCACAGGACGTTTTTCGTGACGCATATATGTACCTACCTACGATTCCGACTCCTATTCTACCATTATCTGTGTAGGAGGTTGTGCTATCAGTTAGTCCTTACTGTCTCGGGAACAGTTCTAAGCGGACTGGCAAAATTCTTAAATGGGAACAAGGGTTTATTTTTCTCCCATTTAAACAAGCTCGAAATTATTAACAACCGTTAGACGAAACATTTTTCAACAGCTCATACAGTTTGGGAGATACAAGACCTAATTGGTGGTTAAAATGAACATGGTGTAGAGGGTTTTCAGGCCTTTTCGGACGCTTTGACTCAAAACAGGGGTCAATAGTATATGTGTGCTCCAAATGAAAATTGGGATAATACAGTAAATATACTGTTTCTGGCATTTGTACACGATATCTGTGAAATCAATCCATGTGAAATCAATCCAATGTCCATGTGAAATCATCCAGTTTGGTTACTCGACCTATTTCAAAATAAAAAAAATGTTTAGAATATGTATATCCCTTATATAAGAATAATTCAAAACGAGTAATATTTGTATACCAATCTATTAATTAATGGTATGCAGAGTGTACCAAAATCAGATATAAATATTTTTTACACGTTAGGCACTTACATCAGAAGAAACTAACATATAAATTTCAACTTTGATATTTGAGTTTTAGAGGAGTTGAAAATTGATTGAGAGGATGAATAATTCTCATGCGTTACCACCAGAGTTCGCAAGCAAGACATGCATAAATAAAGTAGAGCCTGAAATATCCTTTTAAGGAAGCTCATTTGATATCCAGTGTTCAGTTTCAATATGGCTGCTCCGCATGGCCTTTTTACATTTCATTGCACAATCTTATATATCTCACACCATTTCCGGTGAGACTTTGGCAAGTCTCACAACATTTCTATGCGTGTGTGAAGTATTTATACAGCTGTCTGCATCTGTTAATACTTAAGCTCTTCAATTGTCACTCAAGGAGTAAATTTGTTAATTCTGATAGTAGTAAAGAATACTTATTTTCAGAACCATTCTTCATCCAACTTACTAAAGCACGCACGAGCATCATTTATCTCCAATTTGCAAATCTGTTAAGTCCGTTCAAACTCAAACATCAAAGTTCAGCTTTCTAAGGTAGTTGCTCCTGCATAAGTGCATACATTGTGTAGTAATTAAATTTTTATTTAGTCTCCCATCAGCGAAGGATCTACAATGTCCCTACCAAAACGTGTACGAGCATCTTTCAACACATTTCAAACTTCCTTCAAACGCAAATGCCAAAGTTCACATTTCTACCGTAGTTTCTTCAGTCAAATTAATAACGGGTGAAGATGTTGTCCTATTAGAGGTATTGGGCATCCAACATGCATAAAATTCGAATTTTTGGATTTTCAAAAATTCATAAAACATTAAGGAACAATATATCAGACTTAATATTCTGTATAACTTCAATATAGTTTGATATGTAATAGTGTACAAGTAATCAACTTTAATATTCAATACCTTCTGGACGAAAAAGCACCCAGAAGACTGGAATTGTTTATATTCGACAATTACACTTAAATATCATTTTAATCAGTTCGATTATGTTTTAGACATATTTAATGCAGAGGACTAAAAGTATGAAACAGATGTTATTGGAAATAATGTTTTTTGTTTGAATATCCTATGATAAACCAGTCAGCAGATGATATATTTTCCGTAAAAAAACACTAACATAAATTGTGGTAAGCGTCACAATACAAAAATGGCCATAACCAATCAATCGATTGGTATAAAAATAAATGAATACCCGTTTTGATCTATTCTTATATCAGGGATATACATATTATTATTATTATTATTGCAAGGGGTGGAGCAACCAAGCTGGACGATTTCAGATGCACTATGCTCTATTGAATAACCGTTGAACTATTTTGGACACCAAGTATGTGATACCCTTTGGTATTTGGGTATTTGCAGAGCTGCTCTCTAAGGAAATGGAGCAAATGCTCACCAGCGACAATTTGTCTGGCTGCACCGCTGACTCAAAGGAATAATCGTTTGAGTACGAAGGAGACCAAAGTATCCAAATAACAGTCCGAAAATAAAGTGGATTGGTTAATGTGATATGGGGAATCAAAATGTGAAATTTTCGAAAACAGAGGAAAACGCAATACTGCTACGTGGCAACAATTTAAAAGTTTACACAGAAAAAGATGTTGAATTTACTTTCTTAGAAAGAAGAATGAAATTTTGAACAACTTTCAGATTTAACATTGTTTAATATCTCGTAACGTTTGGCAATTATAAAAGTTAATTGGTAGCAGTTAACTTGCCAAGTAGCTCTTGTAACTGGAAGAGAAACAATAATGAAAAATTGTTTCCTCTGAAAATTGTTGAACATTTCGATAAAGTTTTAAGGAATGCAAAATAAAACCTTTTTTTTATTTCAAATTTTGGGGGTTCCCTGCATCAGTATTCCCGGAAAACTCTGTTTTTGAAAATTTCATCATTTGATTAAACATACCACCTTTATTAATTCACTTTAGTTTCGGAGCTTATTTACTTTTTTCGTTGACGAGTGACAGCATATTCAAATTTTGGAAATCCTCTAGAGCTTGTTAATTTTCAACACACGTTAGATCTTGTAGCTGACAAACGAATTATTAAAAAAGTGTTTCCTCTAAAATTTGTTCACAGCCTCGCTTTTGTTTCAGTGGGACAAAAAACAACCCCTGTTGCCATTTTTTTTAAATGTCCCCAGGAGACGTATTCCAAAGACACTCATTTAAAAAGTATCACCATGTGATTCCGCACATGCACTTTGGTCTTAATATTTTTTGCTGGAAAGATTTCTGTGCACGACGGGATGCACTATGGCTCTGTTACGATTTTATTTAATAGCCCTGTGGTCAAACATTGTGGAAGCACCCCCCCCCCCCAAAAGGTCAGAATTTGGAAACAAGTTTAAAAGTAACACTGTAGATTAGTAGTGCAGATGAGGGGGATTTTAGGACATGTGATATCGATGGCCGCCATCTTGAAATTCGCCATTTTGAATTCACATTCACTTTCTTAAATAGAAACTATAGGGTGTGATACCTATCTATCATCTGAATTTTTCTAAGGAATGCAATGCTATGGCTGTTTTTACTTTATCATTTACCATAACGAAGTTATGACTGTTTTTTTTTCATAGCGAGAGTTACATACTATACATTTCTCCCGAATAAAGGATTTGTTCGATGTGTTGTCCATACT
>JAGDQP010058705.1:0-12509 GCA_022664845.1 Lepisma saccharinum
TTGAAAACACTGTTTAACATCAGATGATCGGACAAAGCGAGTCTCTTTACTGAAATTTGTTTAATTGAACTTACGATATCTTGAGCTCAAAAAATACAATCAAGTTTACTATGGCATTTGCTCGTCATAAAAGTAATAATGGAGTTTGAGAATACAAAAACTTCCACACTTCACATAACCTGAGGGCTTAGATTACTGTTTTGAATGATTCATTATAATTGTAGCTCCAAGAGGAAACATTTAATTCATAGCTCGAATTAAATTTTCCGGACAGAATGGACTTTTTCCTCCCTATTCCTTGCAATAATACGGTTGATTTATTTTTAAACATTAAATCCCTTTGTTTGGCAAATTCCGAACCATTTGGAAGGTAAACATTTATAAAGAAAATGCCTTTCATACTAACAGCATATATTCGACAGTTAGGAGATACATAAGGATCTTTAACTTGATATCCTGACGAATTAAGAACGAAAAACGTACGTGGTGTACCGCGTCAAAGTTTTAAAACTAATTATAGTATCTTATATGAAAGCCATTATACGATATTTCTTGAAGTGCCAAATTCTGAATATTTGATTCTTTGATACATTTCTAAGATTTTACTTTTACTGTCATTAAAGCTATGACATATATTTAATGATGCTACCTTTATATCAAACATTTCCTTAAATATTACTACGAATAATGGGAATGTACTTTGGTACTCAAATTTTCCCAAACAAACAAAGATACCTAAAAGGATCCCAAACAGAAAATAGTCTAACACGTTCATGGTTCGTATTATAATATATAACATACGTTAGATATGCATAAAATCAGAGTTTGCGCAATCCATTATTTTGTCTCTCCGTATTTACCATATAAAACGCAAGTTCCCACACAAAATTTTAGTCACTTGATTCAGAATTATTTTGTTTGTTTTTTAGTTTTGCTTCTAATTGTTTTTATGTGTTTTTTTAACGAGAACTTATAAGTTGACAAGGAGTACTCACCTCAGTTTGTCGTTTACGGTTTCTTCTAGACTACCTACGAAATTTGGATTCTCCTCCTCATCCATTGACATGGACAAAACATTTTCTTCCTCACTTGTTTTGATTACACTTTCTTCTTCTTCCGAAGGCACTGTATCGATCAAAATTTCTACTTTCTGCATCTTCATTTGATTGATTCATTTCCCCTTATACACAGTATCTCAGTTACATGTTCACTCACTACCGATAAACTCTCACTCTTATGCAAAACTAATGATTTGTTTTCGTTATCAGCGTGCTCACCGCGAATCGTTGCCGACCTGGTAGCCCTGTTGATTATGGCGCCAAGCCAGCGACTCGAAGGTCCCGGGTTTGAATCCCGGCTGGGGCATGGATGTTTCTGATTGTGGTTTTTTTTTTACTAAAACGTGACGGATAATCGTGACGGGCCGATCCTAGAATGGCTCATACAAAATAAAGTTTAACAAAGTTTTACCAGGAATCGTTCTTGATAAATCCTAATTACAAGGCAAACGCGCTAACAAATGTTCTGCCTCGTTGGTATAATAAGGACTTGAATTCATACAAAATTAAATATTAGTATTGAAAGTTCAGTAATATTACTTGGTGCAAGGACAAAAGTATAAATTTGGGTCTAAAAGTTTCAGAACGCCTGCTTCTTGCATGATCTTGTAGTGGTCTACTTGTAGAAAGCTGATTCTCAAATCTCATTCATATCGGTTTTTTGTCCTACGTGAAAAAAAATCATAGTTTGCCACATAAGGGTATTGAAGCTCCGACAACGATATTATACACGTAGAAAAAGCTGTGAAATCCACTAAAATCACCAGAGGTACAAAACGTTCTGCCAACTTCTTCAGTCCTAAAATGTAGTGAAATGGAAACAAGCCAAGTTCCTAGGCGACAGCATGTAAGAGGAACACTGGAAGTTGGCGTGAGGTGGCAAGGTTCATGATCTTCAAATCATAAGGCTGGTGGCGGCTCTAAACCCACCACGCCCACCACCACCAAACCTAAGGCTCGAATATCATGAACCTTGCCACCTCGGGTTATCTTCCAATATCCCTGCGTGTTCCACAAAGTTTTGCTCGCCACACCGTTTTGTGCGTTCCTGTACAACATGCCAGATGTATGTTGTACAGGAAGAAGAGTTTTTGGCGAAATCGGCGATTTCGAGGCATCGTAAGGAAACAACATGTTAAAGATAGGAATATGAGCTTTCAAAGTTTAGGAGATATGGCAAATATGTGAATGTGTGCAAAATTTAATATTCGTAGCTTGGAGCATATTCGAGTTGTAGACCCCTGAAACTGCGCATTTTAGGCTTACTGATTCATACACTCACATTCACTCACTCACTCATATTGTTTAGGATGTTCGGGATAAGCTAGCTAGAAACATGAATTTTGGCATGAAGGTGGAGGATGATAAATAGGTAAAAGAAAAAAAATACATAATTTTGAAAAGTCGCCATCTTGTCTTCATAATGGCCGCCAAACGTAAAATTTCAAAGAATACTTAGCCTAAATTGCTGAAGCTAGAAAACCGAAATTTGGTGTGAAGATACGCCATCTTTAGTAGGTTGAGGAAATATTACAAAATCTTAACAAAGTTGTCACCTTGGATCCAAAATGGCCCCAAAATGATTTCCATAGAACACACAGCCTAAACGGCTGGAGCTAGAAAAACGAAATATGGTATGACTGTACATATCATTAGTAGGTTAGGAAAATATTAGAAAATGTCTCCAAAGACACAATCTTGGAACCAAAATGGTGGATCTCATAATCCATTTTCCACATCGTTTGACCTAGAGATACGACATTTGGCATAAATGTGTATTATCAAGAGTAGTTTAGGAAAATATTACATTTTGAAAAAAGTCGCTATCTTGTATTATATACTTACAAAAAGCTGTGAAATCAGATTAAAAACACCAGAGGTGCAAAAAGTTGAGCCAAGTTCTTCAGCCCTAAATAGTGATGAAGTGGAGGACGGATGAGCCAAGTTCCTTGGCGACAGCATGTAAGAAGAACACTGGAACTTGGCACGAGGTGGCAAGATTCATAATCTTCAAGCCATAAGGCTGATGGCGGCCCTAAAAGCCACCACCATCAACCTAAGGCGCGAAGTCGAACATTATGTCAGAGAGTGACGAATTCGATTCACACCACTCTAATGGGTAACAGTAGCACTTAAAACAAAGAGGGGGTCAATCTGCTCTTTGTCTCACACACTCTCTTCTTCTCTGTGAGATATACAAGCACACCCACACAACTTTATACGGAGCAATTTAGTTTTTCTTAGTAACTACCAGTTTCACCGTTGACGCAACGTTATTTAACACCGTGAATTCTACTCCCCCTCTTTCGTTGACCTTATAAATGTATTTACGAAATTATAGTGTTTATAATTGTTGAAATTGTAAAATTGTAATGGTTTAAAATTATTAAAATCGTATCACGAAACTGCAATGTGCCAATTGTGACATTAGCAAAAGTAGAATCCAATAACGGCTGAAGCTAGGATTCTTATTAAATCTGCATAAAACCTGTAAACGAAATATAATAACAATATTACAAATAATAATAATAATAAAATCATTCAAATCCGATAACAATCTGCTGGAGTGCATCTAGTAGAAAAACGCCACAAGGACAGAGTTGTAGCAGTACATTGCATATTATGATAGAAATTGGAAATAGGAAGAAGACTGTGAAATTACAGATGTGTCCAATAGGTTACATGCGATAGTAAACCGAATTTGCACCTGTCACCAAATTGAAAAAAAAAAGCCAGGTAAATCGAGATTTCTAAGTTTCAAAATTTGAAGTCATTTTCAGTGTAGTTGTTTCCGTTGGGGAGCTAGCCTCTAAATGGTCGGACCAAAACAGAATTTATGGAGTCTCAATAATATTTGCAATGGGCGGAGTATTGCGAAACCATTCATACTGAGAGGTTGTCGAATTGAAACGAAATGATAAAAATAATTTAGAAAGGAAGCAAGAAATGGTACAGAAAGAAAAAGCAGACAGAAACTGTTTTGCCAGGAGGTTTATATGGAACTAAAAGAAATTTAGAAAGAAAAAGTGAGTGTCAGAGAGTGACGAATTCGATTCACACCACTCTAATGGGTAACAATAGCACTTACAACAAAGAGAAAGGGGGTCAATCTGCTCTTTGTCTCACACACTCTCTTCCTCTCTGTGAGATACACAAGCACACCCACACAACTTTATACGGAGCAATTTGGTTTTTCTTAGCAACTACCAGTTTCACCGTTGACGCAACGTTATTTAACACCGTGAATTCTACTCCCCATCTTTCGTTGACTTATGACCTTTCTACACTCACTAAGCTCCCATAGATCAACTTCTCGCGGACACTTTCCTTCGGCCACCCCTTAATTCTCTCCGTTCTCTCTCTCTCTTTCTCTCTCTCACTTTCTCCACACACACACACACACCTCTAACTTTTCTTTCCGAGTGCTTAATAGGGAAGAAAAGGATTGGATTCCTCGAGGTACCACCGAAGCCAATTTAATGTTTGCCAGGGATTTTGAATTTCCGTTTTCGAAGCTATTCTTCTTCTTCATCTTCTCTCTCTCTCTTCATCCCCCCCCCCCCCCTCATTCTCTCTCAGGGTCTTTCCTCGTACACATACAGCCATACCTATTTACATTAATTCCCACGTGATTTATTTCTGATACTTAGGTTGGTTAATTGGTCGTGAATGATTCAGTGAGGTACTACAAATAAACCAATCTGAACATTTCCTCGAAAAGTTTCTTGATTGTACGTACTATGCACCACGATACCAAAGTTTTAACTCTTAATAGCAGGTTTTATTCTCTACATCTAATGCCAACGTTGAATTCAGGCATACCCCCCCCAAAAAAAATAATAAAAGGGTTGCGCTGTCTCTAGAATTCTTTTTGTGCCTCCTCCCTTAAAGATCTGCTTATGTTTGCTTCTCCATAATTAAAAGTTTACGGGACACGTAAAGAAGAAACTTTTACTAGGAAAGTACACTATGTATTAATTTCTCTGTTTATAATGTTTATACTATTTCTTACAAAATACCGAAGAAATGAGGTTACCCCCATTGTACACATGTAAAGGTGCTTTTATACTTCTTTCAATGTGTCTCATAAACTATTAGCATTACGTGAAAGCTCCTTCAGCAAAATGCCAATATGTATTTGTTGTGCCTTACACGGAGATCCACCACCTATGAGTAAATAAATTATTATCCAGAAAAAGCACATGTACCAACCATCCCTCCTTCCCTCCACAAATAACATCCAGACTACATGTTACGAAATATATTGTATAAGGCCAGATTTCGTATCTTTATAAAGGTCCCCTATTGTTTTTAATCCTCTTGTGCAAATGTTTGAATTCAACACTGCTTAATGTTTTTTAAGACTGAAAGATTTGAGTGTCAGCTTACATTCAAAGTATATTAGAACAAATTTAATTGAATTTTGTCCCACAATAGTTTAGCTCATGATCATATTCTTTAAATCTCCTTTGATTTGATTTATTGTCTAAATCACTTACAAGCCCAAGTCCCATTTACAAGTGACGTCATAAGTTGAGTAGCACAAAAGAAGTTATATAACATAATAATAATAATAAACAGATATACAAGAGCAAAAGCATAATAAATAATAAATACAACTGTAAATAATGTAGTGAGTGTACGTGTAGAAGCTAACAATATGTGCAGTATTTTAACGAATATTACTTATAATAGAAGAGGTTGACATACACCATATATCAATGTCACTTCTCACACCCTCTTCATTAAGTAGCTAACACAAACGATTAATAGGAGAGTATTTGCTGGACTCTGTAGAAGCGTGCTTTAGGCGGAAAGGAACATAATTCCGTAGTCTTCTCACAGGAATGTTAACATGAACTAGTGAAAGTAACTGCACAAAAGTGAGTGCAAGAAACAAAATTGGAGACACTGTCTTTTTATAAGCCCTAGAAGCGGAAGAACATATTGAAA
Source organism: Lepisma saccharinum (assembly GCA_022664845.1). Classification (NCBI taxonomy): domain Eukaryota; kingdom Metazoa; phylum Arthropoda; class Insecta; order Zygentoma; family Lepismatidae; genus Lepisma; species Lepisma saccharinum. Next base: position 6,012 of record JAGDQP010058705.1, read on the forward strand.
ATATAAAGTTGAGTTTGCGGTCAAATACCATTCCTAGGTCAAGAGCGATATGTACTCTTTGATGGGATACATTATTTATACTATAATTTCCATGAAAATATTATAAATTATTTTAATGAAGAACACTATGTAAAAGCGTTGGGTATGTTAAGAGAGATTATCAAAATTTTGCACTAGATTTATAGTATCTGAAAAAGTCGTCTACACTCTGAATTTTGCTATACATGTAGCTCTTCAGACAATCTGCGTAGCAAACCTGAACATTTTAGGAATGTCTTTCACGTAGAGCAGGATCAACAATGGTCACAATAAGGATCCTTGATGTACACCAGAGGTAATGTCAGCGATGCTACAGATACATCCTTGAATAGCCACTTTAAAGTTACAGTCCTTAAGGTAAGATTTGACCCAATCCAAAACGGGTCGTATAAAGCCTTGAGTGTCACCAATTAAAGTTCGGAATTCAGTCAAAAGCCTTACGGAAATCGGTACAGACGTGTCAACTTGAAAACCTTCATCCCAAGATTCATGAATATATTCTGTCAGAACGATTAGATTAGTTGCAGTGGGTTGATGTTTCACAAAACCATGCTGTTCACTAAGAATGTAAGGTGAGACATGGCTACAAATTCTATCTCACACAACACATTTCATAATTTTAGAGAGCAGAGGCAAGATTGATACAGGCCTATAATTAGCAGCGTTGCTTTGATTGCCCTTTACAAAGACTGGAACAACATGAGTTAATTTTCATGTATTAGAAAAAATACCAGATTTGAAAGAAGAGTCACATAGAAAAAGCAGGAGGGTTCAAGAGCTCATGAACACATTTACATATAAAATGGCCAGGAAGAAAGTCTGGACCAGCAGAATTGTTTTTAGTGAATTTAAGCAGCTTGAAATATACTGTATTTCTGTTGGAAGTTCAACGTACTTCAATATAATTTAGCCCTCTGTAGTCAAACAGTTAATTAATGCTTTCCACAAATAAAAACGTTTCATCGAATCTATGTTCTTTTAAATTATTATTGACCCTTCAATGGAGCATGTAGCACATAAAGTGATCCATAGTTTAAGACATCTGAAGATCCGATTTTATAGCACCACGGGGAATGCTAGTCTTCGCTCTAAGACTATTTCCTCCTACATTACTAGAGAAGTACGTATCCCTTCTTCGTTACTATACTTTAGTGTTTCTATAGAAGTGGGTGTCCTTTGATTTTGTCTAGTAGTGCCTACCTGTAATAGTTTTTCTCTTACCTAAGTGGCCGAAAGGCATTCAGTGCGGGGTAACGATTCATGGATAAAGCACCTTCTCATTTAGTTCTTGAATTTCTGCAAAAAATCTAATTAAGGTGATACGTTACTCATTGACAGTCAAAGGCAAAACTCTTTTAAAGAAATTGTAATCTTTTAACTCTTGGGCTGTAGGAGTTATCTGTATGAACATTGTAAATATCGAGTGGAGCTTTCAGACACGAAAATAAGTAATAACGTGGCATGTTATAATTAGTAAAATACAAACAAACATTAAGAGAGTTCCTCGCTCCAACAACCACATTGTTAACATTTTTTTAAATATTTCAAAAATTAAGAGTACTATTAACACTGTAAGTTCATATCGCACTAGAACTTACAAATTACTGTGAAATACAATTGACAGCGATATCGAGCGGGGGAGTTAAGAGGTTCTTGTGTAGACATTCAAACATCTCGGATGACTACGTTATTATGCTCAAGGTTTACTTGATAGAGAATTATAACGAAACAAATACTTTTTGTGTAATTGATTTATTAAGTGAAATGATGTTCGTTTCAAGTTAATTTACATCATAATCTATAAACTGAACGTCTTAAATAAAGTATTTCTTATTTGCTTAACTTCTTCTTCACTCTCAGTGTTTTTCTTCCTCTGATACAGGTTCCTCGGGTTTCAGAGGAATGCTTACTTGTGCACTCTTGATACCTAGATACATACTTGGATAAATGACTAAATATCGTTCTGTTTTGTTCTTTTATTAATATGTTCTTTGAAGGGCACTGAAAAATCAAGCTTTCTTCTCTTACATTTGGAAGTTCTATTTGCGGCGCAAAATATTTGTCAAGGATTTGACTCTAGACATGAGAAACAGTAAATTAAGCATTACTGTGATCCACATTACATTACACATCATACTTTTGAATTCCTAATACGCTTCTCTTAAGTTTAAGTCTGTCAGAAAACAGAGATTGAAGCGCACACAACCATTTTACGATAGGTTGAATTTCCGGTGTCAAACGATTCTATTTTTTTCTACACCTTCTAATGTACAGCCTCTCTGATTTAGAATTTGACGATTTACACCTTGCCATAATAATATAGCTTTTGACACCGATTATCGCTTTTGTATTGGGAAATGTATTTCAATTACCTCACGTTTTCCATCTTCACTTGCTTACCCGTCGTACACCAGGCAACAAATATATCTTTAGTCTTCTCTCCTCTCTTCACAACAACTCTACTTATCCTTCAGTTACATCAATATCGTTTTAGTAACAAGCACCTTTAACATCTCTTACCATAACATACACCTAACCATAGAGCTGCCAAATACAGCTATTTTTGTTCTTCATAAGGCGCGAAAGTGGTATGTTTTCTAGCAGTAACTACCACCTTGAAATATATTTTCAGTAGTTCTACGCTATCCATCTTCTTCGTGGTATTTCAAGATATTCAGTTTGTTGTTGACTAACTGCTACGTCTTTTGTTAGGGGTTCCCAAAACAATGGTAAACTTTCTGGCCTCTATACACTGCCGTCCTGAGCAAAAATACAATATCTCCACTTTTGGGTAATATTGATAAGATAAAGTTAATTGTATGGGCGGTAGCAGCTCTATGGCTTACACCCGTCTCGAGAGGGTAATATTGAGTTGCCGCAATGGGTAGGCTCATTTTGACCACATTTACTATGTCACCAAACAAGAAAGTTGTTCAAAGCAATTTCCAGCTGTCACACCACTGAATGCTAAGGTTGTGACATATTAAATATGATCAAAATGAACCTACCCATTATGGTAACTTAATATTGCCCCAAAGCAGCGATATTGCGTTTTAGCTTATGACGGAATTGGTCTGTAGACTATACGGGGAGCTGGAATAACGAGTAGGAAGAAAGGATGGAAGGAGGTCGGCGTTGTGCGTATTCAGAGGGACAATATTGACGTGCAACGTGTTGCCTATGACATGGCAGTGATGCTTGAGAATGAGCAACAGCGACCCTTGCAAAGATAGGCATAACACAGCCAGCATCTCATTGAACATCAAGAATAAGATCATTGTCGTGAGCAGGGACAGAACACAGACATAAATGCCATCCATCAGGTTATTATCGATGGAATTTTCTCTGTACTGAAGACATTGCTGACAATTGAGAAGCGTGTAGAGTAGCTAACCTGTCTTTGGATTGTTTACAAGAAAAACATTTCATTGTACAGTAATTTTCGTCAACCTGTACAAAGTCAAACAGGTCGACTAGTGTATCTTGCAAGAAAGATGTAAGTACCATGCTGGTTAGATACATGTTTCTTAACAAAAGTACATTGCCATTAATTTTAAAAGACTTCTCATCGATCTTGTTCTTACTATTATTTGATTCTGATATTTCTGGCCAGGAAAACATATATAATGACTATAAGATTTTTGACAAATATGAATAGATTCTTCAATTTGGAGCTCCTTGGTTTCTCGTTAATCTGCTCATCTAAATACTGAAGAAAAGAAACATTGTTTACTTAGAATTTGAACCGTATAATAAATGTATATTTTAATAGAGTAAATTAAGTCTTAAAAAATCCTTTGAGTGCTATGCAATCGATAAATTATGAATATGTTACCTTGCATTGAAATTGTAAACATAGGAGATAGTGCCATCTCTTCTAAAAAATTTTAGTACCAACTCAGATGGAGTCATCTAACATAGTGACTCTCAAAATAGGTGTTCGCCACATTAGCAAACCACAGCATTGTGAACCAATGCTGCAGAAGACATAAAAAATAAAGGTATTAAAATGCTCAGGAGGAGGAAATATTAAATAGTGGTAAGTGTTTTAACAATTCTTTATTAATAAAAGAGAAACTAGTGCATTGTAAGTAATACACTAAATGGTCGTAAGTGAATTGACGATAGTCCTATGTTTTACTTACAAAAGTTTGAGAAGCACTGTTGTAACCACACTTTTATAATTGCTATTGTCATGTGAATTGTTCTAGTATTAATCTCAAATTAGATTAGGTACCAAACAATAAGTATTGAAACCCTTGAATTAGATTGCTTTGAATTAATATACAATGAATGCACTAAATTGGAAATATCCTAATAGCATCACTGACATATCAAACAAAGTAGTAGCCGAGTTAATCATAGAAACTGGATAAGGTATCTGGTTAAACATTAAATCAAGTAAGGGAGTTATCTTACGCAAATTTCCATACGGCATTGTACAGCATTATATCCAAACAATGGACATTTCCGGCAGAGTTTTTATTAAAAAAATCTTTTGCTAAAGCAGACATTGGAAAACTATTTTATTTCTGTGTTCTATATATATATACAGGGCGTATCTTTAATGGTGGGTCAAACTCAGTGCATGATGGAGAATGACAAAAGACGTGATCCGAAAATCCGTCAGTACTGAGCTATAGCCCGCCGAAAATGGACCAAAGTAGAACAAAAATGAATAGAACGAGAGAACGAAGTGTCGGAGAAAGGTCGGGTCAAAGGAACGATTCCAGTATGTGCTCTGTAGAGTCGATTCATGTACACATCGATGCGGAACAGTGGCGGCGCAAGGGGGGCGCATATGACAGCACTGGTTGGGAGCAGAAACATGGGGTCAAACGTACCGGGATGTTTGCAAATGACAGAGTAATCAATGTGAGAGACGGATCCGTAGTGCGAATTGCAAGAGCCGCAAGTTGCGTGGTATGACGCTGTCGCGACGCTGGGGCACGTACAATGCTCCACACGACAGCGTCCATACATTGTTTCCTGAAAGCCCTATTGCCGAACCCTCAAACAACACGTGTCGTCGTGTTACAAGCGGCATTCGACACCTGTCCTTGCGTTGATAACATACGTTACGTACGTTGGTGGCTGCACACAAACAGAGGAAACAACACGAGACTCTGTCGCTGTACGGCCTCTGTATCACATGACTCGGCGGTAATGTACGTCATCGTTGTGCAGGTGACGTGTTGCCTTTACGAACCTGCAGACGGCGTGTTACTATTCCGTGGTTAGTCGCTCAGTATCAGTACCTGTGCGTTGTCTGTGCTGGTGGTCTGGAGAGTGCGTAGTGCGGGAGTGAAATGGCGTTCACGTCGGAAGAACTTGCAGATATGGTGTTTGTGTATGGGCGAGCGAATGAAACAGTCGTGCAGCTGCAAGGTTGTATCGCACCAGGTATCCAGACAGGCGCCATCCAAAGTACACCATGTTTCCGAGGCTGTTTCGGCGTTTACGAAAACGGGAAACTTGCGTCTAGTCAATCACGACCGCGGCAGGCGACGAACAACCAGTATTCCCGACCTTGAAGAAGAAGTTCTTGAGCGTGTAACAGAACACCCGCCGAGCAGCACTAGAGCATTAGCACAAGAAGTGGGGGTTGATCACACTACTGTATGTAGAGTACTCCGTGAACAACAACTACACCCCTATCATCCACAGAAAGTGCAAGACCTGCATCCTACAGACTTCGCACCCCGTGTGGTGTTTAGTGAAACGCTAGTGCAGCGCTGTTTGCAAGACCCGCAGATTCATGCCGCCATACTCTTCATAGATGAGGCCTGTTTCACGCGAGAGGGTGTATTCAATACCAGGAATAGTCATGTGTGGGCCGACGCAAATCCGCATGGTACCATTGTGCATGGACATCAACATCGATTTGTGGTAAATATCTGGGCAGGCATCGTCGGTGACCAGCTGATAGGACCATATATCTTACCGCCTCGCTTAACAGCACCAATGTACGCAGTGTTCCTGCGCGAAACACTCCCTGCATTCGTAGAAGATGTTCGTGCACTATGTGGTTTCAGCATGACGGGGCCCCAGCACACTTTGGCGCAGCTGCACGTCAGTGCCTTGACGATGCCTTCCCGCATAGGTGGATCGGAAGGGGCGGTCCGATTGCTTGGCCGGCACGCTCCCCTGATCTAAACCCCATTGATTTCTTCTTGTGGGGTTTTGTAAAAGCACTCGACTACGACACACCTGTCCAGAACGAAGATACCCTCCTTGCACGCGCATTTTCGCTGCCTGTGAGATGATTTACACCAAACCAAGCATCTTCGAGCGGATGCGAGAAAACCTATTACGACGATGCCATGCCTGCATTGCATACCAGGAAACCACTTTGAGCAGCTGCTGTGAATGTAAGTACATTTGCTCATTGTGTTTTCGTCCTACCAGTATTATGTGCAGTCTTGTCTAGCATTAGTATGTGTCGTCCTACATTACCAC
>JAGDQP010058707.1:0-12509 GCA_022664845.1 Lepisma saccharinum
GTTCATTATATTTCACAAAATAAATTTATGAAATCGGGTCCATCATTTTGACGTACCCTGTATAAATAACTCGCTGAGGGTAGCGAGTTTAATGACTGATTTAACAACACATTTGTTGTGGTTTGTGTAGCTAAATGATCAGCATGTGAGACTCACATTCGTAAGATCTCTGGATTGATTCCACGAGCGACATTCAAAATATTTTCTTCTAGGAACTAAGCAGAGTAAATTCTGTTCGTTATAGGCACTGAAAGAGATTTATCTGGCACAGGAAGAAAATCACAAGACAGAGGCGCAGACTGTGTGTTTATAAGTGTGCAAATGTTATTTATTTCCATGTCTTGTGCTACTTTTCTTTTCCTCTTTCCTTGTTTTCTCTTCTCTGTTTTTTCGCTCTTTGTCCGCCCTCCTCCATCCTTTGTCTCTCTCTCTCTCTGTCTGTGCGTGTGTGTGTTTGAACAAGACAATGATGGGACGTCTAACTCTCTCGTGGTTCTCTACATGATGCTGAACAAGTCAATTATTTCTTGCTCCAAATGGAGGAACATCCTGGCATTCCATGTTTTCGCGCATATGTGTACTGTCATGTTAATTGTCTAACTATGAGGCGTACAGTGCAACAATTCTCCTGGAGGAAAATGCTGCTATTTCTTATAACTCCAACCTCCATTTACTTTAGTTCGTGACTGTACTACAACTGCTCTTGTTCAGCATGCGGGAAGAAATTAACGAGGGCCTAAGTTTAAGGTAAGACCCCAGTATTAACCTAATCTAACTCAAAGTAAATATATAATAAATGTAACTGAGTTAATACATGAGACAGGATGGCCAGCAACTGGTATCGGATTCAGGACCTTCCGAATACAAAGCTAACGCTCCACCAGCGGAGTTCTTGCACTTGTTACACTGAGAAAATTAAAGTATTTTTTTTAAAAAAACTCTTGATTTGGTGTTTTTTAGAAAGACAACAATTACCTAGAATTTTATACTTTTATCAAACAATGAGTAGACAGGTATCAAGTAAAAATAATTGTTATAGTTACGTTCATATTACGGTACATTTGCGTTCATCGTTGTAGCCGGTGAGTACTTATTTACAAATGTATATAACAATATTATGTTATTGAGCTATAACAAGAGTAATATTTAATTGTTTTTCATCGGTGGAAGTTTGTATTTAGCTGCAGGTTATAAAATATAAGATTGTATTTTTTTAAATTAGTTTATATCGTTCTGCATCTGTATACGAGTTTTGTTTCTTAGTGTTAATTGTGAGTTGAACTGAAATATATTGAATATGAAGTAGGAGTATATTGCCACCATGACAATGTGTTAGTTATCCTGGTACCTGCGCGTTACCCTGAATCCTCTTTGGCAACTGCGAACGTCATATCTCCTTCTTTCACATTATAATGTACTACGTATGGGCCTATTTCTATTTGTATAAAACGAATGTTTACTTTCCCAGCCCTCGTGGTTGAGGCGGTAACTTGGCGGACTTTGGATCGATAATGGCGAGGTGCGAGGGTTGGAACCTTAGGAGATACTATCGTGAATAACGTTTTCAAGGGTGTCACCAGGCGAATGCTGGAACGATACCTTAAGTATGGTTCTGGCCGACACATTCCCCGTAATATACCTAATCCACCCCTGCCTGAATAACAAATAAGTTCAAATTCAGCAAATGTTGACATAATATATATCACACTATTGCCATATTTGCGTTTTTGGAATCTTCTGAATTATTTCTATTAGCCATTTATTATTAATCTGAGCGTAGGGACAGGAGTTTTCTATCAGTTTTGTCAGGTGTGAGTGGACTGTTTAAACCAATCAGACGACGAGATCATGGTTAACTTTAATTACTGGATGCGATTTGAAAATGTTAGGTTAAAATTGATAGAAACTCTACAAATCTTCCCCCTATTTTGGTTTTACACACACCAAACTGGAAAGCAAAATCGAATGAAACGATACACTAAACTGGAAATTCCCTTGTTTGTGATTTTGGTTGTTGAACTACCAGTGCTTGCGTCTTTATTGTGTTGATGGTGAGGTACTATTTTGTACACCATGATGGAATTTATCTATTGCAGATTGGAGTAGACTGTTGATATGTTGCATATTTTTTTCCGCAATAATGATAACGGAAATCTATTTTGTATCTTTTCATTCGTTTTAGAATCTGGAGGCCTAAGTATATTAATTTTCTGGATCGTCTTTTGGAAATAGTTCTTTCCACACTCAATAGTAAACGAGTTGAGAATAATTTCCTGCACTTATAAGTATTGAGAATTATTTTCTGTACTCCTGTAATGACTTAAACTAACATAAATATTTAATTGCATCACTATTTCACAATATTGTAAATTATACCGACGAACTTCGCTTTGAAAACTCTACGATATCTTTATATTCCGTTGTCGTGGATTCCATACCGACTAAGTTGGCAGCCCTACACACACACAGTTAGATTCATTAAGCACCAATTATTTTCAGGGCTAGCAAGAAACGATAATCCAGAGGTCTTTGAAGAAAGATTAACTCGTTTTATTATCCTTCTTACTGTTAGTCCGTTTTCGCCAAGAATGTTGTTGGATGCTGACGAATCGTAAATTGAAAATGATTAAATTTCATTTCTGTCTTGATCGATTTAATTTGTATGTTAATATATTTAAAAAAAATGTATGATGAGGTTTAGATTATCATTCCTACATATTCATTGTTGAAAGAGATACATTTAAATATATGGTTCTTTTACAACGACCTTGCGAACAATTCTTTCATTTTAATATACGTAGAACTTCGTTGTTTTATATCAAAATGTAACTGCTTGAGATGTCCAATTGTTCTTATGTATAACATGAATATAACTGGCTGAAGTGTACAATAGTACTCCTCAAAAAATTACCAATAAAAGGATCTGGTAAAAACGCTAACGATTAGAAGAAATGCCTTTATAAATAGAAGGTTAAGAGCAAAACTATTAGCTGCTGTTTAAGCTATGAAAGTAAGAAAGAATGTAAGTTAACATGTAATAAGATTTCGAGTAGAGAATAATGTCGTACAAGAAGGTAGAAGCTAGTTTCATATACTTTGTTCTGTTCTGATATATATATATCTATAAACCTTTCCGTTCGCCACCTGTTCATTTTTTTATTTTCCTACAGGCAAAAATGTCTATGTTAATTCAACACTTTTCGATGTCAGAGCATGACTACCGTTTTATTGTGTTAAATAAAGAATACACACGGTGTTGATCAAGTGTTTGCCTGTCGCCATTTCGATCGCTTGATTTCATAGAAATGAATGGTAAATATGATCCTTAATTGACAAGTAGAAAAGTGTTTAGGCAATGACGTAAGTCGTGCGAGTAACTTTGTATGTGTTTTGGGTTCACCAAATTATTTTTTATCCCTATTCTGTTTGAATCTAGAGTTTCCTTTTGTCTGGCTATTTAGTCCAGATGGTAAGACGCTGAGCTTCTAACTGAGCAACTCATGTTCAAATCTCGCTGAAGCTGTAACTTCCTTTCTTACTACAAGTACCGAAATCAACACCGTGTGTTGTGTTGATTTAGCCCTGGATAGAATCTTTTGGGAGCGTTTGTTTCAGCGGCGATGAACTTGCAAATTCCGCAAGCCATAGAGTAAGTAAGTAAGTGATAGTCACGGTAAGACACCGAAAAGTGTTGAATTAACACAGGTGTTTTTTACTTTGGACATAGATGACAAGGAAGAATACGACTATATGTAACTTTACGGAGGTAAATGCATGTAGAAAGTGACAAACTTAGTTCAATATGATGTCGTGATCCAAGGATCATGATGTCCCAGAAGAAATTTTCCGATTTCATGGACATTTTATGTGATATCAGATCAGCGGTGTGAGTGAACCAGAAGATGCGGAATATGTCTATTAGGGCGACGACGATCAATATTTATTAGGTGAATATAATTTAATAAGTATTAAGTGCTATTTATTAAAAAAACGCATATTTGTGAACTATCACCCTATACATGCACGAACGATGTTGGTTACCTCCTTGTGTGTGCAGAAGATGTGGTTAGCAAGTCCACAATTACTAACGTACAAAAATATTATATTTTTATTATTGTAGGGAAGGTAGAAACGTATTCAAAAACATTAAATGGGTACTAAAAATGCTATGCGTACTTTTCAACCAGCTATAATTTGTATGTTAGAATTTTCCATGAGAGACTGTGCTAGAGAAGATTGGTAAATCTTCTCACTAACTGAGGTTGTTTTTACAGAATTTTAGAACCAGTACTTTAATTCTAGTAATTTAGGTGTATCATTCATTTTCATTGTTGGGCTTGTTTCAATTTTTATTTTTAAAAAACTAGGCGTATGAGATTAGATTTAATAGCCATTAGTCTCATGACTTAATTGATGAAGTACGGCAAGGGCAAAGCGTTCATTTACTGTGGCATGCTTCGAGTAATAGACAGCGTCGGGTTTCTGATCGGACAGTCCGGGATCGTTTCGAGCCCCTTCCCCCTCATATTTGCAGTATATTCGGTTATTTTTATCACCAGCGTACAACTTGAAATACCTCGCAATGTAAAGTCTAAGATACGCGTAACAATCAAGAGACAAGGGTAAATGTGACTATTATACTGAGTTGAAGGGAAAACGTATCAAATTTTGTACTTACAGACTTATTCAAAAATGTTACAATTGTGCTTCAAACATGAAAACAAAGCCATTTTATATTAATTGCAGCTAAAGGATTGCTAACTATCCTCTGTTACATTGTTTTGATACAAATTATGTACAAAACACAAACACACACACAGACACACGCATATATATCCACGACACACTAGCTTGTCTATACCTCGAATGTAAAAACCATCTTGCTTTGACGCAAAGAATTCATCGAGGCACGTTATCAGCTCCAATTCGTTCTTAACGGAACGCCTCGCAGACTGTTGGGGAGCGACAGGAAAATAGTGATAATCTGACAGCGATAGAACAGGGAGAATATGGTAGATATGGTAGAAGTTCCCAACCTTGAATAGCAGTGTAGGCCCGATTTTAAATGTACGGGTGAACGTTGTCGTGTTGCAGAAGAACAACAAGTCGCCGTTGGGTTGTTTCAATTGAATTGCTTCGCTGAACGAGTGCACTTTATTAAAAGTAAACCTCTGCATTGATAGTGCTATTGTTTTCAAGCATTCCATAGTTTATTTTACCTTCCCAATCCCGCCTATTGAGGCTCATTGTTTCCGTGGATGAGGCACTACCCTTGAGGTGTTGCTTGCTTGTCGAGACTTTGCTTCATACTGATGCAAATACACCACCTTTTTATCGCCAGTCACAATATGGTAAAGAAATCTATGTTTTCGTTCCTTATATTTAGTGAGGAAACTGGCGTCGAAAGTGGCGCATTGCAATGTTTCTCTTCCCTTTTGGGTGTGTGCCATTGATACATCGACATTTTGGTCGTTACTCATCAAGTGAAGGTGACTAACGACCGTATCACGAAAACATCCAATCTGTTGGAACCATTGCCTAGTGGATTAGCGCCGATCCTCGCGGATGAAATAGTTCAATCGATCCTCATCAAACTAAACAGGCGGCTCGAACGCGAAGTTTCGATGAGGTTCCTTGAAGTTTAAATACAATTTTAATGGAGTTCTTTTAGTAATAGTAGCTACTCCGTATATACGGTAGTACAAATGTCGTGATCAGTTTTGGAACCTCAATATAAAGCGAAGAAAATCAGCTGTCTTAAATGTTCACTTCTATCTACTTGGCACTCCATCCTCATATTGATGTTGCAGTTATCTCCTATCATTAAAAAATTCGATCTTCTGTTATTAACATGAATGTGTGTAGAAACATTCGGCTTACATAATGCGCTGGCCCTTATATTAATATATTCTACAAAACTTTATTTATGTGCGTGAAACTAATCAGTGCCGCCACCTATTAACACGCACGAACGTTAAGCTTTTTTTGCCTCTTCTGTAAAATTGTTGCAGTTTTTCCAGATACGAGGTACCTGCAAAGTGTCATCGATATGTTTGAAAAGAGTAATTGAAACTCAACTTTCTAAAACAAGGAACAAAACTGTAGAGGAAGAATACAACTTAAAAACTACTAAAATCACTTTTTTACCTGACAATTGCTTAATAGTCAACAACTATTTAATTTGACAAAAAAAGTTATTTAATCAATTTTCCGAGTTTAATAAAAGGATTAATCTTTACAGAGGTTACGAAATTATACAAAAATAGCTACATCTTAATTTCAACTGAACTGCTCAATCTTTCCGACTAGGGTGCTTAGACAAAAACATGTTTTAAAATAATTTTTATATTTGGCTTTCTTAGAAAGGTAACAATTACATAGAATATTATATTTTCATAAACAATGAGCAGCTATGCATTAAATAAAGTTTGTTGTCATAGTTAATTTATCGTTGGCCGTTCAATGCAGATACCGGTGAGTACGAGGAGCGAGAAAAATGGCGGTATAGTTATAATCGGAAGTGTTAATGAGTGATATAAGTGGCAATGTGCAAATTTTGCGTGGTGAAATACATATATTTTTAGTTCTTAACTGAATAATTACATGAAGGGTCAAGTGGAATATGAAATAATTATCTTATAGATTACGAAAAATACAACAGTGTTCTTATAGGCTTAATTTTTAGGCGTATTAAATAAGACTATCATCATTATGAATCCCGCCACGTATTGGGAAGGCCATTCTGGGCCATGGTGTTCCATATTAAATCCTAAATCATGAAAATTTTAGTATATTTTTCCCCATACAACTGTCTAAACAATTAATACAACCAAGGATTATTTTTAAACACATTGAATCACATGACCGACTTAATATCAAGATCATATTTTCTTGAAGACAGGATGCTAATAATTTCATTACTAATACGCAATTTCATAGTGAATACAATTTCAGTGTAAAAATTCCACCGGCATTGATACAGAAGTCTGGAATCATTTATGGTATTCCTGTTGACATGCCTATCGAAAAATTCCTTGGTAATACTGAATGCTCTTATCCAGTTCTTAGTGCAAGAAGGATAACTAAAAAGGTTAGGAACAGTCCTGGTGAAATGCAGTATTAGTCCACCGAGATGATTGAAGTTGTGATGGAAGCTCAGGTACTGCCTAAATTCATTTATGTGTATAAAATGAACATTTACGTAAAACCCAAGATTACAAAAGTACACCAGTGCTATAATTGTTTTGGTTTTCGTCACAGTCCTGCCAACTGTGTTAATAGAAATGCGGGCACTGCGCACGGTCGTACTATGAAGATTTGCCTTGTACAGATTCTCAAGATTGTGTGAACTGTAAATCCCAGGAGCATCGAACAGGTCATCCAAAGTGTAAGGAAGTTATACTACAACTAGTGTTGTAGTACCAAAATTTTCGCAAGGTATACACTATCAATCTTATCGTTTGTGAAACTTTAAGCGGAAACTACACTGCAAAAAATTGCTGTGGTATTTCAATGGTTTTCGGTGTACCAGGGTGTATGTGTGCGTGTTTTTTACATCAACAAAACAAACGTTGTTGATTTCGGTGATTCAGCACAATGGATTGTTATCAATATTGATTCAACACAATAGAGGGTTTCATATTAGTACAATGACAGTGTTGAATCAGCCAAATCGACAAGTTTGATCAGTTGATTTAATACAAAAAGTAGTGGTTACTCTGGAACAGTGTTTCTCAACATTTTTATACCGCAACCCCCTTTTGCCATGTTGTCTGCATGGCGATTCCCAAATGTACTTTTTCCTGTTTATGATATGAGGTTTTATTTCACTTTGTGTGTGTTGAAGCCTTCAGGAGGCTATTACATTTACCCCATCACATACACACCGCTCGCGCCATCCTTGCAAACAACCCTCACCCCTCATGTTGAGAAACACTGCCCAGGATCACTGGAACTAACCCAACTAAATTTTGCAGTGTATATTTCCATTATTTTATATTAAAGTTTCCATTAAATATAGTAATTTAAATCCTATAAAAAATGCTTTATTAAATGCCAGTGAAGCAATAACAATGGAATAATTTACAATTTGTTACATTAAGGTGAAGAGAAGAAGAAGGTTGTTAAGATTTCGCATAACTAACGAACTTCTATATCGATTAGCAATAGGTTACAATTCTATATCTTGACTCCAGAAACCAAGGAATATAAGTGACACTGACGAACATAAAGAAGTTTGAGATCATCTTTTATATAACTCTTGTATAACTCGAAATATATGTGACATAAAATTGTCATATTTTGTATATTGACACATTTGTGTCCAATGTTTCTTTATACAAAATATGACATATTTGCGTCACTTATATTTCAGGTAGTATATAAAAGATTACAACGATTGTTTTTTCTATCACTTGTATCCCTTGCCTTCTGAAGTCGACATAAAAGAGTCGACATCCCTTGCTGTGCCCATTATAAATCTACGTAGTATGATGGATTTATTCCATACATCGAAACGTCAAACTTCTACCTTGCTTTTGAAAACACAAGTCAAATCTTATATTACTCAATACCTGTACAATACGCATCGTAGCAGAAGGTAATACGCTAACGTGTAAGTTTAATCAGAGGGTATACGGCATATACCTTGCATATGCCCTCGACTACAGCCCTGACGACAACAGGACGTAAACAATTTGATGGAGAAAGAAAACATTTCTTGTTACGAAGCTTTAGACTTGAAGCCAAAATTAGTTAATACTCTAGATACACAATGCCTTACCTATGCTCAAGTTATTTCCGACAATATGGTAATCAAGAAGACTATTGTTCCTAATATGTACATGCTGATGAAAGTTCCAAGGATAAAGCTGATGCAACCAGTTCAAACAGTTCCCGCATAAATAAAGTATTAGACGAAGAACTAGAGATGCTTGTACAACAGGAGCTACAAAATTTGAATATTACCCAAAGTAATATACAGAAAGAAGTATCTTTAAGTATACCAGAAGAGCTTGATTCACAAAAGTCAGATAGTTCACCAGTACCAGAAGAGATGCAGCGCCAACTTTGTTGAGAGAAACACAGTATTTAAACCGGAATCAGAGTCATACAAACAAGGAAAGTCCAGGACTAATATCTACAAAGAGTATAAATTCTAAACTCAAGCAGAGTGATTCAGTACAGGTTGGATCCGCAAATGTATTGGAAAGTTCACAAAAATACAGGTCCAAACAATATAGTATTACATCCATAGGATAAACGTTAACTAATATCTTTAGAGACTTATCAGATGATCTTAGATTTGCAAGAAGATCTCAACTCTATAAAGATTACCAACATATTATGCAGGACATACGAAGTGGTTACCAACAGTAATAGAGTTTTATTACGATTATTTTGACACAAGAACGTTGTGCGACGATATGCAGAGAACAAAGAGCTCAGGAATGAATTAAACAAACCTAGCCTAAATTTTGATACCTGTTCGTATTAAGTATATTAATGTTTAACTTTCAATATCGTTTGTTTTATCTAATTGGTGCTTCTGTTTCTTACTATAGAACAATTCAAAGATCTACAAGAAATCAGATAACTGGATAAGAAAGCTACGTCCTAAAGAGAAATTATATAATAAATACAACTGTGCATCGCAAAAGGACTAATTTGGTCATGCTGGTATTATTGAAACTAAACTACCGGTGAGTACCAGCCAATTTTCATATTAAAATAATATCCTTTCTAGTTGTATCGTGTTTGTTTTAAAACATAAGAAGAAGAATATTTAATTTATCGCCGTTAGAAATTTACATTTAACTGCAGATTTTGAAAAGTAAAGTTTGTTTTTTTTTAACTGTTTCTATCTTCCTGAATTAAGGCACGAGCTTTGTTTTTTAGTGTTAATTACCAGTTGAAATTATTGAACACATAGTAGGCACTGTTTCGTCCAGGCAAGGAGGTTTTAAACTGCACCCCTGAAAAAATTAGTTTTAGCACTTCTGTTGCTCAAATGTATACTGAAATATGCATATAAAAGTATATTCTGTAAATATTCTTCATGTTATTTTGAGGTTAACTAAGGAAGTATGATATGTTCTTAAGTAACATTAGTATTGTCTTATATTTTAGCACTTAGAAGTCAATATGCATTATTTAAAATTTTCGTGAGCCCCTCATGACTTGATTTTGCACCCCCGAAAAGTTCCTGACAGAAACACTGTAATAGGGGTCCTTTACCACCAGGGTTGAAGTCAAGTTCTGTTGCTTCCAGAGTTTGCTTTGGTTCTTTTTATGCATCTGTCTCCTATCTATTTGTTTAAGTTATGTATTAGTGTCCAAAATTAAAGCAAAACGAGGAAATCTCCACAGAAGCACTTGAGCACTAATATATTCCTTGAAACACTTGGTGTTACAGAAAGTTATACATGAATATGGTATACATTGAAATAAAAACTGAAAATAAACAGCATTTATACTTGAAAAATATACAATCTCTTGTGTGTAATATCACAAACCGATACAAGCCAGAACAGGTGCAGCGATTGGATATTATGGCAGTAGCTTCCATTCATTATTCATGCGGAACTATTGTGAGAGCATAAAATGAGGTGGTTGCCGTGATCACGAAGCAACTTGTCTTGCTACGTTGCCCCAAGCATGTTCCGTTAGATTTAAGGCCGGTTAACGCACTGGCCAGTTTAAAAGGGCAATATTTCCAGTTTCAAAGAAAAAGTCGTCCACCAATACAGCTCTATGGGAGCGGGCATTGTCATTGATAAGGAAGAAATTTTCTCCCACATGCTGCCGAAACTCTATCAGATGTACCGTCAGGTTCTGATCGCGATATCTGGTAGCAGGTAGCAGTTTTGCCTTGTCTATTCACCTGGTGGTTTCGCGTAGAGACGTTTTTCAGGTGCTGCTAATGGTGGCCAACAACATCACCTCGCCACTTCCGTAGTGATCACGTTCGATGATGTTGGAAGGATTATATCCTGTTTTCTGTTCTCCCCAGATGATGCACCATCGAGAATGAGTTAACCACGACTCATCACTGGATAATACGAAGGTCCAATTTAATCTGCCCAATGACTGTGATCTCGACAGCATTGTAGACGATTTCTTATCTGATCACCGTTCAAAGGTACACAAACTACCGGTCATCTTCCATACAATCATCTGTTCCCAAGTCTTCTATTCACAGTTTTCTGAGTTATCTGCCTTCCTGTTGCAGCAGCGTGGTCTGATGCTAGTTAACGGATGCTACTCCAATTGTGACGCCCGGCTTTTATCAGCAAATAACGATTTTCGCTTCTAGATATAACTCTTGAGTGTCCTAACTGGTCTTCTGGACGTGTCATCAGTGTGAATTAACAGTCTCCAAGGACGATTAACCAGTGAGGAATTCACTCTGAGTTATCTGACTACTTTGATCTTTGACCGTGTAGCTTCAAGTCTTCCAATGGTTCTCCATCGTAAAGCCTTATTTAACAGTTGTCTCTTAGTCATATCTAAACTGTTCACGATCATTGGTGCCATCTGCCTTTAAGAAACACAGATAATCAACACCTTCGTATACTTTAGTAGACGTCATTTTTACAGTGTAGTGCTGCAGTCACTTGCTATACTAGCGCCAAGCCTTCGTTTCTAGCATTAACTATGTCTTTCTACATTAAAACGAATAGAAATATGTTTTTGACTATGCATAGATATACGACATTTAAAACAATTATTTATCACTTTTGTGCAATTCATTCTTACTTATTAGAGTTAAATTAAGAGTTATTTATTGGACCTCTATGAGCATCACCGTGGTGCCCTTACTACGGAACAGAGTTAATTTTGTCCCAAGTCACTAATTCTCTTATATCTTGTGGAAGGTCATTGTAGCAGAAGAGGATAAATGTATAAGATGTATTCGATGTACACTGGAACAATACAGTAAAGTCTAGCTAATCTAGACTTGATTGGACCGGACCATGTCCGGATCAAGAAGTCCGAATTAAACGGAATCAGCTTTAAATTGTATGTAAGTCAAGTTTTAGATGGGTAAATTATTAAAATGGTTGGTATTATTTTAACATGACTTTTACAGTTTCAATTCTACCGTAGATTTAAATTCAAAGTTTATTGATTGTGCAGTACCAAAGGAAACCCCTATCAGTGAGTAACTTTCCGGAAAACAACGTTAATGTAGCTGTACTGTATACACTAGTCATAACATTTAGCCCTACTTTATTTAAAAGTTCTTAAAACGAGACAAATACAGTTTAAAGCAATGTAGGTTGTGCAGGCTTTATAATGCTTTTGTTTTAGATCCGTCCGGATTAACTAGCGGGGTACGGATTAGCGAGACTCTATTGTACGATAGTTAAAGATAGATTCCACCAGACTCTCTCAAAGTCTCGAACACTCTCAGTTTTAAAGATCTGACGGTTAACATCAGTTACCTTGCAAAAATCTATTTAAATACTGGTAACCCCGAGTTTTGTATTTTCAATCCGTAAATTGGA
>JAGDQP010058708.1:1211-12508 GCA_022664845.1 Lepisma saccharinum
ACCCATGTTGCCATTTAAGAAAATTTTACTTTTAGCTACTGGACCATAAAAAATGAAACACCATGCAATGCTGTACCACAATGGTACATTCCCCTTGAAATTATGAGTGACATGTACCGGGATTCTTCCTGGATATCAAACAGTTACGAAATAAAGGAGAAAGGAAATTTTCGTTGGGTCACCCTGCATTTATATATAGCATTTAGCGCATTTAGCAGGTTTTAGTGCAATTAATTAACTCGTCAACTTCATCAATAACTTTAATACAAAATACAAATTAATTTCAGCGCAACGTTTTTTTAGTGAAAGTAAATAGAAAATACATCCTCTCCACATATATGTATGAAGTGTTGCATACCCTGTAGGTATTGAAAACAAAATTTCACAAACTTTAAATTTGAATTTGAATTTTATTTACGGCTTTTAGTACACAAACTTTGAAGTCCTGTAACTCGTGTTCCTCTAAATTATGAAACGTAACACTCCAGGAGTATTCATTCGAAAACATCAACAATGCACTGTGGCAGTTTCATATTTGTTTGCTACTTCCACCGGAGGCAGTTCCCTTGTTAGTGAAAGTCCCATTTAAAATTGAAATTGAAAATTTATTTACCTTCGTACATTATATGTTTAGATAACATTTCTACTCACAGAAGGCTTAGCTTGTGTGAATCTTATTCGCGAATAATCATTAGTTTGCTGATGTCTGATTACCCATAACAAATTATTTACGTAATATAGTTTCTACATCACTGTCGTTTAGACTTTCTAACCAACAGAGAACTAGGTTTATAAACCGACTTGTTTGTTTTTCTGTTCTAGTGTATATAAGTGATTTGTTCATTATATTTAGATTAATTAGTGAGAGTTTCATAGATCAGTTAGGTTACGAATTGTGTGCCTGCTGACTTTTGGGGCATACTGCATATGTTGAAGTGAAAAAAGAAACTCAAAGCTATCTTATCGAACATTGACTTAACACAAATAATAGGATTTGCTTAGTCACTAGTTAATCTCACACTTATAATTCTAATCTATAATGTTAAATGATACGTCCTAATTGATTCACTGGTTGATTGATATGAAACGGAGAGCTGTTTGCAAATGCCTTACAGAAAATCAATTTTTACTGGAAAGCGATCTCATGGCTCTGAGGCACAGTAAAATACAATCATAATGAATGTTTAATATAATACTGATTAAATCGGCAAATTGTAAAGAAAAAAAATCTCTGCATTGAAGATTATCAGATGACATCACGTGCAGGGCTATGGAAAGCCAGCTGGAGCCCCGGTGGTATGCAACGACCCTCCCCCACGACTCGCCCCCTAACCGCATTTCCTCATCTGTTCCATTCCCACGGCCGGTTCAAATCCCACCTGTCAATCTTTTTAATGGGGTGGGGAGATAAAAACACGTACTTAGCGAAAGCAAATTTTTAGCTATGCCGAAATTACACGGTCAAGCACAAAACAAAACACACATCGCAGCTATCATCACACACACCTCCCCCATACACTACACACCCTCACCTCCCACAAGGTAACTGAATAATCACTCAAATTTGCTGAAACGGTATTTTTATATATTATGCTACAGCGACCCGAATTTAATTTAATTTACTTTTAGCAATTAGGCATCTAAGGCACAGACCAGGATATAGTAGGAGAAAGGATACTAAGTTGAAGGTACCATCGCGTCATTTGCCTGTTATGGCTGTGGAAACCCTCCGTCAGGGGGGGGGTCGGCCGATGGTATTGTACCCAGGACCTCCCGCATGCGAAGCCAATGCTCTACCAACTGAGCAACAGCTGCTCGGTATAGAAAATCTTTAAATGTGACTAGTAAGATTGGATTTGAATTGAAATATTTATTTGTGGTATTTAGGCATCTCAGGCTCACACTGGAATAGAGTAGGAGAAAGGGTATGGAAAGTAGTCGGCCAGGGTCTACTTTGTAGGCACCATCCCGGCATTTGTCCGGTGTGACTAAGGGAAAACCCTTAAAAAGTCTTAGTCAGGATAGTGGCCGCTGGGATCGTTTCCAGAATCCGTCAAATACAAAGACTAGTAATATTCAGTTCTTCGCAAGGAAGCAGATATGATATATAGGAAAGGCGTGTAATACCGAAGGATGGTAATGCCGAATATATGTATTTCGAAAATACGGCAACCGTGCAAGAGGTCTTAACACCTTCAATTATTTGCACCTGTGGCACAGCTTTGATTCAGAACAGAAAGAAATAGCTGAGTGTTAAGGCGATAAATTAATCTAAGTAAGTTCATTATTTTCATTTGAATTTAATTTATGGCCTTTATGCATCTAAGGATCAGGACAGGATAGGGGAGGGGAAAGGATGCGGCCAGGGACTAAGTTCAATGTACCATCCCGGCATTTACCTGATGTGGTTGAGGGGAAACACTATAAAAACCACTCAGGATGGTCTGCAGCTGGGATTGAACCCACGACCTCCCGAATGCTAAGCCAACGAGATCTACCACTGAGCCACGTCCGCTCGGTTGGCTATTTTCATCTACATTTATACACATAGATTCCTTAATACCTAACAACTAGTGAGTTTCACGGGTGAGCGTTTTAATGGATATTATAAACACGACATAGTCTCATAATGAAAGAGGAAGTTTAGTGTCCAGTTTTCTTTGTTTACTGAAGTAAGTGGAAAATTCTCGTATTGTATGACGTTGGGTAATTACGACATAGTGTTTGGAATCCTCCCAAACTGTTCGCTATTCCCTCATGTCCCCGAAAGTGTTAAAATACTGTTTAAATGTCAGTTCGGTGTTACCCCATAGATATGTTGGGATAATCCCAATTTCATATACTTTCGAATTTTGAATTTTGAATTTGAATTTTATTTATGGCCTTTAGGCATCTAACTCTCAGGCCGGGATAGAGGAGGGGAAAGAATTCGGGAAGGTGTCGGCCAGGGCCTATGTTGAAAGTGTCATCCCAGCATTTGCCTGATATGACTGTGGGAAAACCCTGGTAAAACTTCATTCAGGATGGTCGGCCGCTGGTATCGAATCCACGACCTCCCGAATGCTACGCCAACGCTCTACCACTGAGCTACGGCGGCTCTGTACATACTTTCGAATTTTATTTGTATCTCACAAAGGGAGGGTCACGATATGTTGTCTCTGAAATACAAATGAAACATAATGCATCTGATAGAGCATAGTGAGATATAGAAAATACCAAAATTTAAGACGCGATGGACAAGGGGGGGCGGGGCAAGGAGGGACAAAACCTCGAAATTCACAGAAGTTAAATAAAGGATATATCCAGGGTGATTCCGAGCAAAGTACTTTAGTTTCAGGAGGTGATTCCTGAGATCGAAACAAGTAAAAATAATTCCTATAAACATGGGTTACGTTCTGCTTCGTTTTGTAGGCACAGCGTTTCCAACTTGGAGCCAAAGTCGGCGCCTACCAATGGGGAAAAAATAATAATTCTCAATAAATCAGAAACGACGCATTGAATGAAAATTTCGTTTCCTAAAATTTGTTTCTAGCAACATGGTGGATATCAGGAATGAAGACACGATATCACTGTGTTGGCAGTTTTGCCTACCCAGTATAACGTTTAAATTATTCAAATTGCAGTACGTCATGTTATTGGGTATTTGCCATCATCTAGTGATAATAAACAGCATACGTAAAGCACGTACAGGAGTGTTGCAAACTATGGATAAGATAGAAAGGTTTTCGCGATCTTAAACAAACTTCCAGGTAAGTCCATCTGACATCGTCCAACTGGGTTGCTCGAACTCTTTCAAGAAAAATATTTTTATTATTTATTTCCCTTATATAAGAATGGTTCAAAACGGGTATTCTTTTATTTATATCCCTGCCGATTAATTAATAGTGTCCATTTTTGTCTTGCTGCCCCAGGATAGGTTAGGTAGAGGATGGGGAAGGTATAAGCCAGTCATACTTAGTCATACTCAGTTAACTGTGGGAAACCCTGCGAAACCTCAATCAGAATGGTCGACCGTGGAGTTCAAACCAACGTATCTTCCCATTGTCAATCCGAAGTCCGCGATTGTACCGCCTGCACCACGAGGACCGGGTCACAACCTTTCGCGTATAGAACTCTCGCTCAAACAACTACACTACAGCAGAGCTTGCATGGTATGACTGAGAGAAAAAAACTGAAAAAAAAAATCCCAGTCAGGATAGGTTGTCGCTGGGATGGTTACCAGGAGCATCCTAGTGTTAGGACAACACTCTGCGAAATGATCTGCGGCCGCCCAGCTTTCACGTTTTATGTGTTTCGTTGTACAGTATATTAATATATTATCGTTTATTAACATATTTAGAACGTATACGTGTTGTTTTACAAGTTTGTTCTTTCGTCATGTAAGAACAGCCTATAGAAATGAAGTGTGGAATTCCCTGTGCGATGCGTACATGCCGTGAACGGTGCATAGGTCTCTACATATTCTCGACCTACGGCACGAAGTGAAGTGGGGTGATCAGTCCCACGCTTGACCCTCTTTACCTTCTAAAGTGCTCAGAGGTACTAAGGACACTCTGGTATTCAATTTTGATACGAGGCTGAGTGCACCTCAGAGCACCAGGCATGGGAACACTGAAGAAAAGTCTCCAGCATCCAGGCCAGGAATTGAACCCGGACCGCCCGATTTGTAGTCAAACGCGCTAACGTCTGAACCACGGCGACTCCCATTGTTCGTATATAAAGAACCAAATTTCTTACATTTGAATTAGTTCGAAATGTTTCCACTACAGAATAAGAAAATAACTATACATTGTAAAGAATTAAACTATTTTCAATCCTCTTGAGAATACTGCACGGTCTACGCAACATCAATACCTACAGAAGATTTCTCAGTATATGTGAGGTTGACAAAACTGCATTCAGATCCCTCTGTGAATGTAAGCAGATAGCTAATCAGTGTCTCACGTGGCATGTAAACAGTTCCCGAAATTTTGAAACAGCACATTCTCTTAAAGACCATGATAAGACATCGGGAATCGCCCACTGCTGTATCCCACTATAATGGTGAAATAAAAATATTCACGTAAAGATTACTATAGATAAGCAGGAGCCTCCTGCGTAGCCTAGTCGTTACCGCGCTCGACTTTTGTGCGAGCGGTCTCGGGTTCGATTCCTGATGAGTGATTCAAAATGTCGGTCTTGACCCAGCATCGTAAGGATAATGGGGAACTACTTGAATAAAAGAAGTAAAAGACTGTGGTTATGATAGTCAGACACACGGCTGCATAGAGGCGTTACGCTAACCACCTAACCTTCTAATAACTTGAACGTAATACAGATTAAGGTCCTTAGGAGCTATCGTGCCAACCAGTTTAGTTTTTTTTTAGATAAGTATGAGTTAACTCTTGCATTCCACTCATTTTACAGAAATCAACAAAAGAAATAGCTGAAATATTCGAAATCGCAATAATTAATTTTATAATTCGGTAGTGTTCCTAACATTTCTGAGAATTGGTCAGATTTCGTAAATTTCTTTTTTGTCATTTCTAGTTACTGTAATATTTTCAAATTTAAAAGATGTTCCATATTATGGCAACACTGCTTAGTAAATTCGTAATTTTTTGTATTCGTAATCGTGTGATTCTAGGATTGAATATACTGCCTATATAATTTATCATGTTAAACCATTAATCTTTGTCTTACGCTGCGTGATTCATATAATATATAGGTTTAATGATATTTTAGTTCATGTCTCTCATAAAGGTTGTCAGCCTGAGCCAAAGTTGCATAAAGGTCTTAAATAAAATTCAAATCCTAAAGTTTGCAACACTGAACAACATATTCAAAACATAGTTTGTTATTTCATGCGTGTTTTAAATTTATATTATTTGAAACATATCAACAAAACTTCAAATTTGTACTGAGTTGACAACACTGGTTTGCAACATTTTCTATGACCATGAGTGCGGTGCTAAGTTTGTATAACGTTGTGTAGTGTCAACTAGAGAATTTGAACTAACTTGAATATACGCTATGGGTAAACCTTAATTTTTCCTTGCTCTCTACACAGTAATTTAGTTCCTAGAATCATATTTATCTACATTTTCTAAAAATATATATATAATTTTTATGTTTAAAATCTATGTTTTTCGGCCAAATTACATGTTTGCTATTTAACGCTATACACACTAAAATTTTAAACATTATTTAAGAATAGTTCCAAGAAAACCATGGTAGATTTAATCTATATATAAAAATATGTATGTATGTATGTGTGTGATGTTCCAGCATTACTCTGGAACGCCTGGAGAAATTTTAAACAAATTTACAACTGGAAAGAAGTACTGTGGAGGTAAGATACACATAGCAACCATAGGTGGGAAGGGGGTAGACATGTAAAATCAGTTAATAGATCATGATTGCCAGATATATCCTCACAGACTGAGCAACCCACAACACAGTGTAGTTTGCCGGGTTGACTACCTCCAAGTGAGCAAATTTGGCATCAATTCATTAGCAACGACTATTTTACGTTAGTTTATTGATTCGACACCCCCCAGACGTGGGGTGGGGAGGCGAAAACCTCTGAACCCCCCGCTCTAACAGGCGGGAAATCAGCTAGTAAGAATAATATTATTTGCGAAAGTACCAATGTGGAGCGCTACCTCCACATCCCACATGCGCCATTCACGGCGCGTGCGTATCGCACATTGGATTGCTTTACCTTTTTTTTTACCAATAGATAATCAAATTTGACTTCCTAGCATGTGGTCAGTCACAATCTTGATGCCATAATCTTCGACCATCATGGCCAGGGATCCCGAAAATGAAACGTTTTACATTCCAATTCTAGCAAACTTTATTTTATTATATTTGTTTAGTACTTTATACTTGTAGTGTATTACCCAGCCCCCGTAGCCTAGGCGCTAACGTCGCGGAATTTGTATTGGCAATGGGTAGGTAGTACTTGGGTTCGAGCCAAATAGACAACCATCCTGACTGAGGTTTTACAGGGTTTTCCTCAGTTTCACCAGGTGAATGCTGGGATGGCACCTTAAGGAAGGTCCCGGACGATACCTTCCCTATTTCTACCTACCCCATCCCCGCCTGAACCAAAGATGCCAAACGACCATAAATAAATTCTATTATAGTATATTCTCCGGAAATTTGTCGATTGAGTTCTGTTACACTTTGCATATACGAGTTGACTATCTGAAAACTCTAAGCATAAATTAAAAAGATACCAGCCCCTATGGCTCAGTGGTTACAAAGTTTTGATCGGCACTGAGGAGTCATGTAAGTTGGTTCGTGTCCTGATCTTAGCCATCCTGACTGAGTTTTTCCAATTTTCTTTACTTTCACCACACGAATGTAGGGATAGTATCACGATAAAACGCTGCAGCTTTGCGTTCCCTCCTCCAGTAAAGCGACCTCCAAGGGACGTCATCCCTCAGACTTGCGAAGGTCTTAATGCATAGGTGTGTGCTTCGCCCACAGATTTAAATTTAATTAGGAAATAAACTAGCCAATTGTGGTTGTCGTGCGATCTGAGGCGACAGTTCAGCATCTCTAAGGTTCTGGGTTCGAATCCCGACTAGGGCATGGATGTTTGTGGATTAAAAAACTTAACAGCTAATGGCATCCTAACGGGTCGAAGTATATAGTTACTACAATGGTCCAAAATACAAAGGTTTACAAAGGAAATATATTACTTTCACATTGTCATAAAATTAATGTTGATTTATCTATTTAGATTTGATAACACAATTAGGTGCGAACCTTGAAATCTGTTTCAGTCTCAGAGATATGTCCCTCAGAGAACACAATTTCCGAAAAAAAATTAAAAAAACACACAAGGGTTCAAATTAAAGTCATTTTTATTTAATTGCCATTGACTTCAACAGATATTACTACACTTATTGGACTATTCATTATTAACCATTAATTATTATTGTTCTCTCTTTGGTATTAATCAGTTTTGATATTTTTACTTCCCAAATAATTTAAGGTATTTAAGAGGATCTGGCGTATAGGTCCAGATAAGTCCGTCGTATCGTTCTAATAGAAGTGAAGCATGTTGTTCGCTACCTAATTCTACAGACATTCATTCGCTTCTAAAATATACTTGTTGGAAAACTCGTTCCTTGAAAGAAACACCGAGCCGCCGTAGATCAGTGATAGAGCGTTATCTTAGCAAGGGAAATATCGTGCAATCGAGCCCAGCGTCGGCCATCCTGACTTAGGTTTATCCAGGGTGTTTCTTAGTCGCATCAACAAATGCCGGGATGGTAACTACAAACTAGGTCCTGACCGACTATTTCGGCCTGAGCCTGAGATGCCTAAAGGCTATGAATAATATTCAATTCTTTAAATACACTTTTGTCTAAGCTATACGTTCATCAATTATAGCACACTATAGATTTGAAATATACGCTTTTGAACTCATGCTCACTGGTAACCTTTTGATAGCTTTGATAACTGGTCTTTCGATTTGACCATTAATTTGAAATCCTTTCCGTAATGATAAAACGCTTGCAAGATGTTAATTTTACCCCTGACGTTTTTAGACTTTTGTTTTGTAGTTCGGAATTAATCTAGGGTAAGAAACAAGTAATATATTTAGTAACTAATAACTTCGACCCGTAACAAGTCTGTTAGCTGCTAAGTTTCTGAAAGCCACAAACATCTATGTGCCAGCCGGGATTCGAACCCAGGACCTTGCAGACGCTGGCCTAATGTCTCAGACCATATGACTACCACGGTCGGCAACTAGTGTCGGAATTGCATAGGTTCTAAAATTATGCTAATTCCATACCAAGAGTGGTTGACTGAGAGAGTTTTGTATGATAACTTCTTTAACTTTATTCGGGATATGTGGATGTTATGTTTAGAGGTCAGCCTTCATAGTTTAAAAGAGTGAATTTACACTTCTGCTGTTTAAAGCAACAGGACATCAAATACCTTAAGCTCCGCTTTTTTATCCAAGAAACTGAAAGCATGGTGTTAACAATACACTTCTAGGTATTAAGTAGTCCCATAGTTTTCTCTAACAAAGGCTATTAAAAATTAGAAAAGACCGAAATTCAGGTAATAACCTACACTATTACTATTCAAAGGAGAATAATTTCTTTTGCTCTGGTTTTAGCATAATTTTCCTTGCTCAGTAAGATCGATTTATTTTATCATACGCGAAGCTTATTGGATATCTGCAATGTGTGTGCGTGCGTAGGTGTGTGTGTGCGTGCGTGTGTGTGTGTATAGTATTGGTAAAATGAGGGGAACCACAAGTTATATCTAGAAATCTTTGAATCGTGTCCGTTGTTAGTCCTACGTTTTTTCACAGTGAAAGAGAAAGTGCATAATAAGCAGATTATATGAATCTTCATACTGACTCTTTATTAACTTTACAGAAAATTAAATTCTGTACATTTCCGTGACGCAAGTTGGTTTAATATATTTCCTAGCTAGGTGGCGACAGAACATATTAAATAAGTCGTTAGTGAAAAGAGTTACAGCAATTACGATTTCAAAACAGTATCAAAATCGTTCCTTGTTCAACTGAGCAAAATTAATCTTTCTTTACGCAGCTACCGTAGACCTTAATTGATCTCTCAAACTTCCATTGGCTAGTTATGAATCGCTGTTAGGCCGCCATCTTGAATAAATGACTCCCCCCATTCTTATCGTATAGTAAAAGAATACTAAACTAAGAAAGGGTGTCGTATTGTTGTCATCAGGGATTATTTAAAACATTGCTATTACATTGCATGTAAACAATAGATTCATCTTCTGCAATGAGAATAATATTGTGGACTATAACACACCAGTTTAATAGTGAATCCCAGATCGATACGTAGTAGTGCACAGTACAGTAATACGTGAGTCGCAATAATAACATTATCGTTAGTTCGATTCCAGAGTACGATACTCAAAAGTACAAGCACCTTCGCGTAAAAGTCTTCATGTGCCACCACATGCAAGGAAATGGGGGGGAAATATGATTCTTTGTATCGTGAATTGTGTTCTTTAGTTTTTCCATGATTAAATCTTAGTCCAACAATCCAAATTGTATAAAAATAGTGCTCCAGTTCTTTTCATGTGAATTGCGTGGTAAATTGCATAAGGATATGTGGGAAGTGGAATGCAGCTTATTTATAGTTTACGAACAATTGCAGTTACTTGCCATATATAGCATTAACAAAATGTAAATATTACAATTTGCGTCTCGGTCATTTAATAATCCTGGAACGTTCAAAAAATATCTTCAGTGTGTATAGACTATTGAACGCACTACTATGAACAGAGTTGCGATTCATCAACACCATTTGTTGTTTAGCATAAATTTCTCATTTCCACACATTTTATGATGGGCTATTACATAATTTGGTGCTTACCTGGACTTTGAACTGCAGGCTCTCGTGGGCCTGGTGGTCTCATCATTCCTTGCATGGGACCTTGGCTTCTAGGGCCCATTCCAGGACCCATTCCAGACCCCATTCCTGGGCCCATTCCCGGCCGCGGACCCATCATTCGAGGTGGTCCTCCACCCTGCGGCCCATTAACGCGAGGGCCCATACCGCGTGGTGGGAATCCCCCGGGGCCCCCAAACCCAGGTCCTCGGGGGCCCCCAAACCCGGATCCCGGGGTTCGAGGGCCCCCCATACCAGATCCAGGAGGCCGAACTCCCATCATACCCTGGGGGCGTGGC
Organism: Lepisma saccharinum; assembly: GCA_022664845.1. NCBI lineage: Eukaryota > Metazoa > Arthropoda > Insecta > Zygentoma > Lepismatidae > Lepisma > Lepisma saccharinum. The sequence goes on from JAGDQP010058708.1 coordinate 11,899, forward strand.
TGTTGCATTTGTCCCGGACCCATCATTCGAGGGGCACTGGGCAGAGGCTGTTGTTGACCTGGTCCATGTTGTTGCTGTGCTTGTTGTTGCTGTTGTTGTTGTTGTTGTTGTTGCTCTTCTGTACCCATTAGGGTATTGAGCATCTTACTCGCGAAACTAAACATCGTGCTTGAATATTTCACTCACTACGCGAAAATAACGTACGAACGATCACTGTGTCGAATTGGAATTGCCTTTGCCCGCTGTATTCACCGATACGATCATCGCGCTTAGTCGGAGCATACACTAAACCCCACGCACCACCGAGCGACTACTCCATTCTCCGGCTGTCCTAGTCCGTGCAAATCGAGGTGACCTCACATGGAAGCTGACGCCCAACGCAAATCCTTCCTCCGTGATGAAACGTCCACGAACCGTTTCGAGTAGAGAGCCAGGGTGGTCTGGGTGCCGGCAGATCGATACCAACGTCCAGGATTCTTCCACTCTCATGACCTGGTAGGGGTAGAGCACACTCGCCGCTCAATACGAAAGCAGCTCTCCAGAACAATGCCTAACGCCTTTAACATATTGGCACTCACAATTTTCCCGCCATTTCTCAAAATAGGAAGAT